>JABBWD010000068.1:0-201291 GCA_016628565.1 Suillus placidus
ATATCGTCTTCAGAACAATGTTCAATGATCGATTGTAGTCTCCCCTCGGCAGACCATATGGATTTTAGAAGGAAGACAGTCATGAATCACGGTAGTAGTTAATTTTGACAAGTCCGTGCGCCACAAGTCCAATCAGAGCTAATCAAAGTCCAATTGCAACCGACGCCGCGTCATTTCGCAGTAGCATCCACCAAGCCCCTACACCAGAACTTGCAGTCAGCTACTATGATTGCACCACAGCTTGATACAAGGCAAACCACAGCGGTGGGCACCATAAAGGATTCGGAAACACCTACTTTGATCCTCCTGCCCTCTGAGTTACTGGTAGAAATTCTTCGTCATGTAGACGGTCGATCTATCTTGCGGTGTTCCTCGGTACGTATGCCATACTGCTCTTTTGTTGTAGCCTTAAAACTTGACTGATTTCCAGGTCTGCCATAAATTGAACAGGGTGATTGATTCCTCTGCAGAGCTCCAGTATCATATCGAGCTTGCTCTCGATTGCATGCTTGATGGCCCTCAGAGCACCCTCACCGTTGCAGAGCGTCTGGAACATCTGCGGACCCTCCGTCGTGCGTGGACCTTGTTCGAGTGGAAGAAAGAGGTTCGGGTACCCATGCCTGGCTTCTGCCAAGCATACGAGTTTGTAGGAGGCGTATTTGCGAAGACATCCTCTTCAGGAGGCATTCACAACCAATCCGGTTCGCGAAAATTCATCTCCTCCTGGCTGCCATCCTCGTCGGATCCTGGACACACGCTGGTTCGAGACGACATAGGGATCTCAACGAGAGACTTCGCCATCGATCCGTCGCAAGATCTTATCGCTCTTGTCAAATCTGATGACAACTTGTGCGTCTTCGTCGTCTTTCGCTTTGCGTCGCACAGATAACAGATTGTTGGATGCAGCGTGAATGATTCTGGTTGCATAGAGGTCTACATACGCACGATCTCCTCCAACGTCAAGCACCCCGAAGCGTCATCTCCTGTTCTTCGCACCCTCACCTCCTTCACGATGACCACTGCATTCATACAGATCGTGGACGATGTGATTGGAATGATGTTTTGGATGGAGCTTGAAAGTCCTCACATCACAATCTGGAACTGGAAGACGGGACAAATACTTGTCGTAAGCGCCTGTCTATGAACCCCTAGTAGCTTATAGCCGACACTGGCTTTGCAGGATCGCGACGGCGACGACTTGCCCAGTCATATCAGCGACTTTTCCTTCATTTCAAACCGTGCGTACATGATCACGCGCGGGATAAACGGGGGCTCGATCCAAATTTTTACATTTGGAGAAAATGCACACGAAATCATCCATATCGCAAGCCTATCACTGCCTCCCCTAAAGTCCCGCACCCATTTGGTACACTGCGCGATTCATACCGGTCCCTTTGTGGCAAGATGTCTTCCAAACACGCCTTTCTGTACCAATCAGGAGGAGCGGATGTATGTCCTATCCGTGCAATATATCCAGGTGGACCCGGATGTCCCTAGCGCCAGGCCGAGATTTTTCCTCTTCCTGAAGAATAGCACTCCTCTCAGATACATACGGAAATACCATGAACAAGGAGAAACAAGCTCCTTCGATGTGCCTTGGGAGGAGTGGGGCCCGCACGAGAGCCGCATGCTCCACCACCAAGTCCCATATCAGTGGCTAAGGTAAGAAGGAGCTGAAAAATTCCTGCCGTGACGGCACGCTGATCAGCCTTGAGTAGATACGTTCATGGCTATCGAGTAGTCTTTCCGCTCCTATCCGGCAGCATGCAAGTGTTGGACTTCAATGTGCGGAAAACCAAGCGGCACGTCTTCCCTCTGCAGCCGGATTCCAAAGCGAGCATTGAGGTCATTGATTTCCCCTCGATCATCTGTTCGGGCTGCATTTTCTCGGGCCCTATCGAGACGAGCTTGCCCTATCGCGTTTGTCGAAGGGACGAGCTTAAAGGTTTTTCAGGCGTGATGATCGATGAGCAAAGATTGATTGGTTTGAAAGTAAGCTATCGCTGTGCTGCCAAATATGTGATCCCATGCTGATTGTCGTATTTTTAGAGCCCCTCGTTTGCTGATGGCGATATGAAGGATCTACATGTTTTCGCGTTTTGAACGTTGTACGCTGTGCTGTTCACAAGATAAATGTTATTCATAATATCAACTCATTACAACACGTAGATTACCGGAAAAGACTGTACAGTATGGAATGATCGCTTGATAAATGAAAGTTGTGAATTCATGAATTCCCTCGCAGGAATGGGGCTCCCTTACATGGTACGAATCGCATCGAATTTCTGGTCAGTGTTAGCAACTATGGAACGCGAGTAGGACTCTCCCGCGAACAATAGTTCTGGCATTATGCACTACGTTACATACCAGCGGCTGGAACATTAAGTCTGTATCAAGGAAAAATATGTTCTTACATTCGGCTTGGTCCTCTTAGTCTACGATCATCAAGTAATGCGTACGTTTGCTGATAGGCTAGCTGGAGCGCAAGAACATATCAGGGTCATTTCGCCACAGAATCACAGATCAACAACAGCAATTTCAGGTCATGCTGCACGTGTATTTCCAAGGATAGACGCTGTATGATTGCACCAAGGGCTGGGAATCGAGATCACCAGCCAAAATTAGCGGGGGAATCTGCGCTAAAGAAGTAGACTTGTCATGATCAAGTGGCCCGCCAAGGTTGAAGGGGCTATGCGAGTCTCGGAGCATCTTGTGATGGTTGCTGCTCCTGGACTTGTACAACTTGAAGGAGTCGTACTACTCGGTTAGCACACAAAGGGATCGGGGGCTTTGGCAAATGCAAACAGTATACAAACTACTGAAGACGGTGACGGCGGCCAAATGATTCTATACGACTCGAACTGACAGTGAGGGAAGAGCGTTGTGGAAATGGTTTGCGAGAACATGAGAAGTTGCAATATGAGAAGCTGAGCAGCAGCATAAGCGGAGATGGATCGGATTATTTGAAGGGCCCAATAAGATAGAGGGACGCACGTGGCGCTTCGTCTGCACAGCACTGTGAAGCTGTGGAGATAACATGAGGATGCTGTACGACACCTTAGTAGGCAACTTAAACCAACACTCGTGCATCTCGACCCCAAAGCAACATCCACCATCTGAGCTATCAGCCCGCACCTCTCGTTCTTGCGTGGAGTGATAAGTTGGGCTTTGCTGTGAGTGATACACTGGTTATTTCGAGTAGGAAAAGCTGAAGTGAGGTAGGGCCACTCACTGACCGGTCTTGAGGGATATCTCCTGTATACATCGTCCCGAAACTGTCCTGTGAGTCAGAGTTGAATATTGACGTGTCGTGAACAATCCCTCTGACATGAACTCAGTGAATTCACGCACTATCTATACCCCCACAAGACAACCGTTCTTACCCAAGGATCCAGCGAGCTGCTCTCACGCATATAGTCCACGGTTCCCTTGATTGAGATCCCTGAGCGCCCATCATGTCTTCTGCGGCCGCTAATAAGAAAAAGACGTTAGCAGTAACCCCCTACAAGACAATGCGAGGCCATACCGAGTTGGTATCCGGCGTTGCGCACCTGCCCGGCGGGCAGCGCATCATGACATGTTCTTTAGACGGCTCACTTCGACTATGGGACCTAGAGAGAGATGCACAGATAGGTGACGAGTGGCGAGATGGAAGGGCAACAGTACAGACGATGGCATTGTCTCCAAATGGCAAGACTCTTGCCAGCGGAAGCACTGACGGGACAGTGAGGTTGTGGGATGTCGAGGCGGGAAAGGTTGTCGTCAAATGGGAAGGGCACACTGAACTTGTCAAGTCAGTATGCTGGAGTCCAAATGGTAAACGAGTGGTGAGTGGATCATATGACGGGACGGCCAGAGTGTGGGATGTAAAGAGCGGAGAACCTGTCCATGGTCTGAATCCAATCAAGACGGGGCACGGGGATATGGAAGCGGTGAGCTACTCAGCTGAAGCAACAATGATCGCGACAGGAGGATTCAGTGGGGGAATCAAAATCTGGGACGCAAAGACGGGCAAACTGCTCAACCAAATCAAAGATAATCATGATTACATTTGGTGCTTGGCCTGGACCTCGGATGAAAAGAAGCTCATCTCCGGGTCGGGGGATGGCCCGATTAGGATATTCGACACTGCCACATGGCAGCAGATCGCCATTCTAGAGGGTCACACGGAGGTTGTCTACTCTATCACTTTATTTCCAAACGACCGCCTCCTTGCCAGTACATCATGGGATAACACGGCGCGTCTCTGGAATCTTGACACAAATCTCCAAGTCGGACCACCTCTCCCACATGAAAAGGAGGTCGAGCGTGCAACCTTTTCCGCTGATGGAAAGCTGCTATCCACAGCTTGTGCTGATGAAAACGCGTACGTGTGGGACGTTCAAGCCATCCTCAGAACAGCTGGCCTAGAAGACCTACTGTCCATACCTGATGTGAGTATCAAGTTGACTCCCACTCGCTATCTCATTCTCAATGGTTGTTAGGCCCAAAAATCTGAACTGAAAAAGAAAGTATGTATCATTTCCTGGCTTTTCCTGACTACAGCTAATTTCCCCCTCGCACAAGTCGCTATCAGGTGTACGTTGTACATCTTTCTGACCTTGACACTGATTGTGACATTGATATTCCAGGCTAATGCTACGCGACGTCCACCCATCCGTCAAACCCCACGTCGAGTGCCACCAGCCTTTTTCGATAACGTGCAAGACCGTGATCCTGTGCGTTACCACCGTCTCAATTTGACCTCCTTGCTCTGACCTCTATGTTGTTAGTCGTCCACTACCAGTCGTCTCCATCCTGATTCCTCTCTACGTCGCCGCCTCCGTGCTTTTGCACCCTCCTGGGGATCACCTCCACGCGCACTCCTCGCCCGCCTTACCCAACCCTTCCGCCGTTCCCAACCCAACGCTGATGAACCAATCGCACTCCAGCAACGCCCAGGACCTAGTGCCTCCTCTCGTCGCAGTCCTCCTATTGTCGAAGTTCCTGCATTGGATGACAAGAAGGTACGTCTTTTTGGGGATGCGTTCTCAACGGCTGGTGTCCAAAACTTTCTTTACAGGCACTGTACACTGCTCGGCGCCCTGAACGAGCTAGTGACAAGGCGAAACGCATCAAGAACCCAAAATGGTGGGCTCGTGTTGTACTGTTCCTCTGCTGTGTGTCCCCGTCCACCGATGACAGTCATTAATTGTGTTAAAATATGCACAATGACATTCATCTTGATATCCTCCTATTCTCATCTCCGCTTTGAATAACAATCATTGACGTCTCGCATTCTAATTCGTCTGTGAAGTAATGAGTCGATTTGCACATCAGTTGGTGAGGACTGTCTAGCCTGGAGGAACTCAGCGTGACGCGAGCTTACATATACATCAAGTACGTTTCCTTTCTATCCGTGCCCAACTTATTCTCCAGATTCTCAAGCACTAGACTCAGTTATTGTCCCCAGTCATATCAACGATGACTTGGATATGCATGTTAAACGTGCGCGGCTTTGGCAAGAAGAGAGTCTCGACAGGACAACGCGGGCCCTGAAGGAGGCGCTGAGGCTTAACGAAGCAACGAACAGATCAATCCACGGCTGCTCAACAACATGGGCGCCTTCCGGCATATGGAAGGCAACCTACTAGAGGCACGAGCCTTGTATGAGGACTCACTAAATTAGCTAGCCTGGGCTCGGATATTGGAGAGGGGATGTCAACATCGATGTTATACAACCTTGCGTGGGTGTACGAGGACGGTGGCGACGTTGCAATGGCGAAGGAAGCATCGACAAGCTCTTAGAAAGACATCCAGAGTATGTCGACGGTGAGTGCAGGTAAATGGCACTCAAGTCTGTCTGATCGTTCTTCAGCCCAGCGCAGATGCTAGCTGATCTCTGTCAGTAAAACGAAGCACGCGACCTCTTAAAACAAGCAATTGCGTCGTAAAACAGCAATATTAATCTCAATCTCCGCGCGATCTACACCTACTTCCTCATCCAAAGCAATTTCTCGAAACCTGCCAAATATCTCGTCTTTGCTACCCTCAAGGGTCATGACAAGCATGATGTCCATTCATTATGCGCCGCTGACTAGATTCAATATTATCAAAGCCGGAAAGGTCGAGACCCGAGTCCGAAGGGCTTAGAAGAGCGGAGACGTGGTTTCCAGCGCTACCCGCTTACTCCAGAGGAGCAGCAGCGGATCGCGCGGCACGCTGAAAACTGTTCCCGTCCTTGTTCTCGTCCAATGTCTATGGGGTCTCGATCTAACTCTAAATGTGACACAGAGACTACTACTGAGGAGGAAGAGTCGGAACATGATTGTTTTGTTTTGCATGAACAAGACGCGTTACGCGGTTTTCTTGTTCTTGTTTCGCGGGGTTTTCCCTTCATAATGTTTGATATTGTAGCCGTGACTTTTTTGGCCCTTCATATATTGTTGTTCTATTTTTGCTTTCCAACAGCTAACGGCTTGGAGTAGAGCTCACTTCGCTCTTGTACATACTGCAACAATAAAACCGACTTTCTGGACGGCTTAGACATGGCCATGATTCTCTACGCTAGTCATGTTTCGAGTCCCAACGTACGTTCGCAAGGAACGTCACTGGCATACAGACTTAGATGAAGTTACCAAAACAGGAAAGTCGTCAGAAACATATGTTACGAGTCTTACGATATTGTTATTTGAGGTTCCATACGTACGGGGGATGAGAGGAGGTAAGACAATGGAGGTAAGACGAAGAGTGAAACGGTATCATGATAGTGCATGGCTATTGTTACAGGCTAAGTCCTGAATCAGCTGATGGCTTGCCGCAAGCCTACGAAGGTCCAGTGAAACACTAACAATGCCTAGAATATTCACAATGCCAACTTGTTTCAAGGTCCACGTCGACCACAAATAAATTGTGGACGTGAGCCATGTATATAAAGTGTAGGCATCTCCTCTGCATCGTTATCGCCTTTCCTCTCTTACTTTCACCTCACGAGTCACACAGTCAACTTAAACAACCCTCATCCTCAGCGAGCACGGACTCCTTTACCGAGTCCGTACTATGAGGTCTATCCTATGCTGCACTGGATGTTACACAGGACGTTCGGTGGTATCGTGTACACATCGCCGAGTGTCCATCTGGCTGATGACATACTATTACTAACCTTGTGTGTTCTCCTCGTAATAGAACACCCATCAACCTGCGATCATTCAGAGCCCATAATGCTATAATGATACATCCAAACTGGACTATAAGCCTAAAACTGTGAGAGAAAACCAAGCTAGATTATCTATCCCAGTTTTAGGCCTATAGTCCAAAGGGATAAGTATATCCATCCACCCACATGAGGTGTCCTCATACAGGTTATATACTTACATCGACTGAAGGTCAACTGAGGCTTGCCCATTCTCCCGTCAAATTCGCAACATGAGCTCAGCGGAAGAATTCCCATATTTCGACGTTGATACGTTTTTTTAAAGTTGATGTCAACAACGAAAAACGTAGCCAAGTTGTAATATGTCAGTTCTTCGGCTGAGTACATCATATTGCCGAATTGAACCGGAGACGTGGCGACCCTCGGTTGACCTTCGATCGATGTATATGGCCCGCCAGTGTGAGGCTGAAACGCCGCGCTTCACGTTGGGCTATGGGCCATAAAGTGTCTTCAGGGTTACCCCTTCGTGCGCAGCTAGTGTAGCAATGCAATAGGATATTGATTAACGATTTGTCCGGCCTATTTGTCTTTCGAATATACTTTTGAACACTAGATGAAATATCAAGTACCGTGACGAAACCTGAAAAAGAAAACACATTACCCGCTCCTTGCAGAGTACCTGACAACTGTTAATCAGATCGAACGTTTCCCATCCTACACACCGCTGGATGAGATATGCGGGAAAGCAATTGACGTCATACCGGTTGCTGAATCCCAGTCACCTACGAGCTTAGTTATATTCTCGAACGCTAAGCGTGGTGATAACAGACTCCTGTATCATGTTGCAGAGCCGCGCGGTATTGAGGTGATTAATAATTGGCGCCTTCGCAGTGACACCGGCATGCAGTGTCAGGGACCCCTTTTTATTCCATGTCACTTGAAGGAATCCAGCAACCCTAAGAGAGCGTATTTTTACAGTCCATCATGCATCATGCGGCATCAGGATTAGGAACATTAAGCGATGATTATATTGGCCGTACGAATTGTACACTTACTTCATGACCTACCGTAGCTGTACGTTGGTAGGACCACTCCGAGTCACTGACTGGTGTTAGGAATCCTCATCGTTATCTCCAGAGAACGTATTAAAGGCTAACTCCTGCATACATCGTCCCGAAGGCATCGTGCGTGAGCTTCCCTGAAAAAGTTTCTTCGTGAGTGATTCACTCTGCGCTTCTACGAGGTCATAGCAGATAGAACTGTTAACTCACCAACAATCTTGGGTCCTACAAGACAACGGCGACCCGCTCAACTTCCAGCGCCGAGCTCTCCCGCGCACATAGTCCACTGTCTTGCTTTTTGTTCTGAATCAGTGTTTGTTGTTCGTTGGGGTGATGCGGCTTTATACAGGATACCGTCGAAGAATCGCCTTCCGTCGCAGACATCCCCAAGCAACGACCATCCCCACCCCTGCCATCCCAACTTCCCCCACTCCTACCATCCCAACTTCCCCCACTCCTACCATCCCACCTTCCCCCACGGTTAAAATTCCGGTGGTAGCACCCTATAGGACCATACGAGGCCATTCCGTCTTCGTAGAAGGTGTTGTGCACCTGCCTGGAAGGCAGTACATCATCACGTGTTCGTACAACGGTTCACCTAAACTATGGGACCTAGAAAGCAGCGCTCAGATAGGTGACGACTGGCGAGACTATGAGGGTATTGCGGGATTGAAGGTCATAGCATTGTCTCCAAAGGGCGACATGATTGCAAGTGGAAGCATTGATGGGACAGGGAGGTTGTGGAACGTTGAGACGGGGAAGGTCGTCACTAAATGGACAGGGCACACTGAAGCTGTCAAGTCAGTGTGCTGGAGTCCAGATGGTGAGAGAGTGGTGAGCGGAGCAAATGATGAGACGATTAAAGTGTGGAATGTCAGAAGTGCCACACCGGTCCTGGCTCTGAATCCAGGGCAGTCGAGTCGGTGCACGTGGTGAGTTACTCACCCAAGGCAACCAAAATTGCGACAGCGGGATCCAATATTAAAATCTGGAAGACGGGCAAGCTGCTTGAATACGCTGAAGTCGCTTACAGCTTGGTCTGGACGTCGGATGACAAGAAGCTTATCGCCGGGCTCGTGAGTCATTATAATATTCGACACTGCCACATGCAGTGAGGGAAAAGCATTGCACAGCCACTCCATCTCCGTACTAGCCCTCATCATCGACCATCAGTCATCTTCATTTGGTCAAGTTGCTTAGTCCAATTGATAAACTGACCGGTGTTTCTTTGTCTCAGCGTGGGCTACTTGATCATACGATCTTGCTATCTGTTGACTGATATTCTAAAGTCAGTGGTCACCAGTGCGAGAGCACCCCGTGTTCGTTCGCACCCCGAAGGCACATCCATGTCCATCAAAGCCGCTCACTATCAGCCGTCCGAGATTCATCATCCGACACGGGTCAATACCGTGAAGCATCCATTGACCTTGTGAAAGTTCTCCAGCGATTCTTGGTCCTGTTGGAGCGCTTCAGCTCGACGATTGGAATCAGAACGAGGGCTACAAGCGCCATCTTGACTTTGGAAGAGAAAGAGACCAAATGAGCACATGATCCTTGTCATCGCCAGCTCGCCCGCAGCGCCAATAACCATGAACATCTAACCCTCAGGCTAACAGTCCAAAACACGCATTCAATGCACGCCCTTCCAAAAGTCACTCGCCACCTTATTCCAATCTGTATCATCGTACCCAAATCATCTATCATGTCGCAACACCCCCGCGACAACCAACACACGTACATTGAGCACGCTACCCTTGATCATTATTGTCATACGCTCCGGTAGCACGCCCGTGACTTGGTACACCGCATCTTTGAACATGCTTGGTGGGAGGGATCGATGGTTTTGCCTCCGTGTTTGTTTCTCACCAACACTTCCATGCATCCGGGACACGCCCTTGTTAACAGTGCCGCACTTCTTGACGTTCTTGACGAAATCACTGCTCCAAGCTACCAATGAGAATTCGGATAGACGACAGATGGGCAGTAATCAAACCAAAGGACAGGCTTCTGTTTTGGGTCCCACCGACATACAATCTCTGGTCGCACCCTCCCAGGATGCGTTGGGTCATTCCGCTCGATCCGCGAGTGGATCTCAGTCATATGACTCACGGATTGTCATGGCTATGGAACACAGGCACGTTGTTGAAAAGTACAAAATATTTGACGAACGACCTTTCACAGTAGTTCCTCGGAGCAACGGTGGTCTGTTGAACATGCGAGATCTCCGTGCTGATACATATCCAGTTGTTGGTCGCATACGTCTAGGGAAGAAAACCAGAGTTTGATCAGGACGCATCACTGCAAGATCAGAGATACATACAGATCGAGGGAATTGAGCGCTTTCCACATTTTCAGCGTAGTGCAGCACCGTAGCATCGAAGGTCGTTTCTTCGTATTACAATCGTCAACCACGCACAAAGAAGAGGACAGCTCACTCCACATCAAAGAAAGCATCACCGTTAATAAGAGAAGTCGATTCGCCAAGTACTTTGGTAGCATCATATTCGAACTAGTAAATTTCACCAAGCCTACATTATCTTGGCGCACCTTCGCGCTCCTCGCCAACTCCCCACAATGGGTTTTTCTAAATTACGCCGGTGCCTGTCTCAGCGCCAGCAAACAAAAAACTCGAAGGTTCAATTCACGATGGTCCTGCCCATCAGTGGAGTTCTCCTTGAGTGCAATACTAAACTGGTCATGTTCGTTCTCATTTTCCTCAACGCATCTAAAGACCTCGAAAGACAGGTCTGTTTCTTTCTGTGTATTTACAGAAAACAAATCATAATGAGCACCAAATCGCGAAAATGTTGCACGCACATGGAAGTAATATTTCAGCAGCATATTTTGGCTGGTAAGCAGCACTTGGTCGAGGGAGATTCATGTGCGCAATCGGTTGCAGCAGTGCGCGTCAACTGTTCATCGGCCGAGGGAGAAACATTAGGGGCCGTGGTAGCCGTACTCGCCCCACAATCATCTGACAGTATTGGGACTGTCGCACACGCACACGCGCCACATTGCCTCGTGTCAGCAGCACATGAAGTGTTGTCTTGATTCTCCGTCTTCGATGAGGCTTGGACGGTGCTTGAATTACAAATCATAGATATGACCGTTGGTTCTGCCTTCATGTGATCGTCTTGTCGCGGTATCACACATGGGGTTCCTTCAGCGCATGGCGCAGGATGGTCATCATCGCTTGAACATTTTTTGACGACGTCACAGGCTATTACTGCCGTAGAGTCACCATTGTTCGAGACAGAGGAAGCACTGCAGAAAAATCAGGACGGTTTTCTCGCACAGCAAAAAATGATTCGTACATTACACCGTGACGTGACATGCAGGAACAATTTGAAGAGTCATGTACCTCGTAGAACACAGGTGAAGGTGGACAGGGACCATCGTGCATCGGCGGTACGCTCATCGTGTCGGGAGGGTTGTTCGATTGTTGCGAAGGATTGTCCAAATATGCGAATCCATTGCTGCTGTCACTCAAGCAATTGCTCGAAGCGTGCACAGACACCACTGAGACAGTGATGTCCTCTGTAAAGTGGTCTTCGCGTTCGGACTGGACATGATTGGTTGTCGCATCCTGCAGGACACTGGTTTCTCTGCAAGAAGTTTATTCCAATGTAAGCCTCAAAATGCACGACACGTACGAAGGAGGTTCCTTGGGTCCAGGATTAGGTGAGGATGAGATCAACACAGCGACCTTGGCATCTACCCGGCTCTCCTTCTCCCGTCCATCAGTTGTATCGGATTTATAGTCTCTTGTGTCCTCCATAACCTGGCACGTACAATCTGCCGATATCTCCTCTTTGTCATCCTTGAGTTTCGGCGTGCTGGACAATTCTCAGTCGACGGCAAGCCCAACGTACAAGTAGAAATAGCGTACGAGGAGCCTTGACTAGGCAGGTCACTAGCCCCATCTCGACCACAGAGTTCCCCGCATTCGTGAGTGGCTGGAGAAGAAGTTTCACCTGTCGTAGACACACCTTCAGGTAAAGGTGAATTCCTAATGTTGTCGGAGGCTGGACTCGGTTGCTGCGTGCTCTCGGTTGCTACGCCGAAGGGCTGTGCTGGAGTTAGATTGTTTTCTCCAGGTGCCAAGAATGGGTGTACGGGGACAGTTGTTTGCGATTGGTTGATCTTGTAATCGATGGGCAGCTCGTCACTACAGGAAGAAGCCTGGGCTGGCTGTCGGCGGACGTGTTCACTGATCACAGTCGAGTTATGACTCGAAGTGTGTGTGGAAGTCGTTAAGACCGTGATAACCTCTGAAGACGTCGCCGCATCTTGTGGAATGTCTGCTTCACTGCAAGGAGATTAATCCAGTGTAAGAAGTTCAAACGGCGCACTACTTACGAGATTGACAACTTGGGCCTCACAGTGATTGAGGACAGAGGCAACGCAGTGTCATCGGCGTCCTTATCCATCTGCCTATCATTGTTCCCTGTCACAGTGTCTAATGTCGATTGCCCGAGAATTTCAACGCTGCAGAAATGATACGCCAAATTTTGCTCAACCTCGCTCTTCATCTCCCGTTCATGATAGTCTCCTCTGGTCACCAAACCTTGGTGCACACAGCCCGCTGATACGTCGACTTTGTTATCCTCAAATTTCGGGATGCTGGATAATATTAGTCAAGGCAAATACAGTGTAAGAGCTACGTACCATGAGCTTCGACTACTATATCGGTCCCTGGTCACATCATGATCAGGAGCCCCTTGTAGGTAATCACCTGCAAGAGGAGTCTGACCTATCGTTGACGTGCCTTCAGGCATTGGTGAGTTCCGAAGATCGTCGGGTGTTGGACTTGACGTCTCTGTGTTCTTGACTGCAGTATCTAAGAATTGCGGAGGAGTTGTATTGCTCTCCCCAACTTGAAGTACGACGATACCAGATGAATGTGCCTGCTGGCGACCTCTGCCGAATGTGTCATCAGTAACTGACTTATCGTTAGAAGAGAATGTCTAAACTGACTGTCGTTGGGTGTGCCATTCACTGCTCTCAAGCGAGTCAGAACTCCAGGTGTGCTCCGATTCGGGAGTCTTTGAAACCTCGTTGACCTCTAAAGACTGGCGCTCGCATCCCGACTCTATGACAGCTTGGTGCATGTAATTCGCTGTTACACCCTCTTCGTCGGCCTCATGTTTTGGAGAGCTGAACAGTCTTTAGTTGAGGGTGAACGCAGCATAGTAGCAACTACGTACGATGAACCTTGTTTGGGCTGGTCCTTGGTCGTATCTTGGCCACAGGGTTCTTCGTGTATGCTAGCGAGACTCTGGCCTGTCGTCGATGTGAAAGATGAATTCCAAATTCCGTTTGAGACCGAACTCGACTTCTGCACGTTCTCGACTGCATTGCCCATGGATGGCGGTGAATTTGAATTGTTTTGTGCCAACGACAGACAGACGTGGGTAGATAAGGTTGTTTCAGGCTCGTCACTACAAGAGAATGACTGGGCTGGTCGATGCCCTTCGCTCTCAGTCGAGTAATCATGGTTCGAGGTCTGCACAAGAGCAATTGAAGCTGTGTCGACCCCGGAAGACTGGTGCTCGCATCCAGACTGTATAGAATCGGCTCCCGCATCCTGTGGGATACCCGCATCACTGGAAGAGGTTTATCCCAGTATCAGGCGCTCAAATGGTGTATCACTTACTAAGGAGGCAGCGGAGTTATTGGGGACGAAGGCCACGTAGGGACATCAGTGTCCTCATCCATTTGCCTTTCAATTTTCAATACCGCAGTCTCCGACGTGGATCGTTCCACAGTCCTGACAGAATGGGAATGCGCTGTCAAGCTGAGCTTAAACTCGCTTTCCGTCTCCAGTTCATGACAGTCTCTTCTGCTCTCCACAGCCTGGTGCGCACACTCTGCCAATTCGTTGCTGTCAAGTTTCGGAGCGCTGGATAACCCTTAGTTGAGGAAAAAATAAACAGCATAGGGACCACATACGAAAAGCATTGACAAGGTTGGTCTGTCGCCACACCCTGTCCACAGGGACAGGGTCCTCCTTGTATAGTAACTAGACAACTCTGGGCTCTGTTCTCAATCGAGCGATGGCTTGAGGTTTGCACGACAGTCGTTGAAGCTACGTTGATCTCCGAGGACCGGTGCTCGCGTGCAGACTGAATCTGATTGATTCCCGCATCCTGTGGAACGCCTGGTTCGCTATATATAAAAAAGGTAATCGTAAGGAGCTCAAACTTGAATGGGGTTGTCACTTACGAAGGAGACAGCCTGCGCCCAGTGTAAGTTGATGACGGGGATGAAATGTTGCTGTCGATGTCCTCATCTGATCGGCCACCAGCGTTCAATACTATGACGCTCTCTGATTGCCTGAGACTCTCGACGGCACTGGAAGAAGACTTCGATTTGAGCGTAACCTCACTCTCCGCATTACGTGCATGATGATCTCCTCTGCCCTCCAAATCCTGGTGCATACAATCTGCCGATGCAGACACTTTATCGTGCTCGACATAATCATTCGGAGTACTGGATAATGTCAGCGGGGCAAACACGGCGTAGGAGCTACGTACGAGGAGCCTTGAGTAGGCAGATCAGTGCCTACAAATTGACCACAGGATCCGCCTTTCAGGTCAGTTACTGGGAAAGAAGTCTGACCCATCATCCACGTGTCTTCAGGCAAAGACGAGTTCCTAAGATCATCGGATGCTAGACTCGACTTGTGCGTGTTCTCGACAGCTCCGGGTGGGGCTGGTGCTGGCGTTCCAATGTTCTCCGCAGGTGCCAAGGACACTCGGACCAGCACAGAGGAGTCTACTTCTTCATGACCCCTGTTAAGCTTATCGTCAGTAACTCGCTCGTTGCTAAGGGATAATTTGGGGGCTGACTGTCGTTGGATGTGCCCTTCACTGCTCTCAGTCGAATCATGGCTAGATATCTCAATTGAACTCTTTGAAACTGTGTCGACGTCCAAAGACCGGTGTTCGTATCCAGATTCAATATGATTGGTTCCCAAGTCCTGCGGAACACCCGGTTCGCTGAAAGAGGTTTATTAGAGGGTAAAGAACTCAAAGGGTGTCACGTACGAAGGAGACACTTTGGACCCAGGATTGACAGAGGATATGGACAACGCGGCACCGTCGGCGCCCTCATTCATTCGCCTATCATCGTTCAATATCACAGACTTCGACGTGTATCCTTCAACAATCCTGACAGTACGGGAATAGGATGTGAGGTTTGACTCAACCTCGCGTTCCGTCCCTTTTTCATGATGGTCTTCCTGGCCCTCCAAAGGTTGGCGCTTAGGATCTGTGGATACATCCTCCTCCCCACCCTCAAGTTTCGAAGTGCTAGACAATTTTAGTTGATGGTGAACACAGCGCGAGAAAGACGTACGGGGAGACTTGACTAGGCTTGTCCCTGGCTACGTCTTGACCGTAGGGTTCCTCGTGTCTATCAGCAGTCAGAGGGGGGCTCTCGGCTATCGTCAATGTACTTTGAATGAAAGATGAGTGCCGAAGATCGGTTGATGCTGGACTCGGCTTCTGTGTGTTCTCGATAGCGATGACTCTGGATCGTGTTGGAATTGAATTAATGTTTTCCTCGGGTTCCACGGACGCACAGACGAGGACAGATGAGTCTGCGTACTCGCGGTGCCCATGGAGCTTGTCATCCGTAACTGAGCTGTCGGTACATGAGATTGTCTGAGCAGACTGCTGTCGTGAAGGAGGCAAGTTCGGAGTACATGTGACAGTCGACGGCGGTACGCATTCTTCAGCCACCAGGGTTCTGCGACAGGGAACGACCGATGATAACTCCTCCGTGCTTGTAGTTTGGGATACTGCAGTAACTGCGACCCGATCTTCTTGAATGACCTCCTGTTCAAGGGCGCTCTCCTGCTCTGCGACAAGACTGTGTCCCCGTCCGTTGTCTCCAGACACAGAAATGATGTGTGGCACAGGGTGAGGCAGAAGTTTGGCTTCGCCCGTTACGATCCCAGTGTTCAGCTGGTTGATGGTAATCGGCGTGGGAAGCTCGCTGGCGAGTGCATCGCTTTCAGCACCATCACAAATTTGCGCTTCGATGCCAAAGGTTGTTCGGGAGACGAGCTGCCAATGCTCAGAGCCACATACATGCTCAGAGTCACATACATGCTCCGAGACACAGCCACACATATGCTCCAAGACGGTCGTGTTTCCGTCCGTCTCAGGGGGACTGTTGGACATGTCATGGCGTGAATACTGAATGGAACGTAGATCAACGTCTGCATGATCACTAACGTCAAGAGAGTTCTGAGGTGGGGGTGAATCGGTGGATGGGAATGTAGGGGGTTGTGGAACACGACTTGGACTATCCTTTGACTGATATTTCTGGTGCTGCGCACCACGTTGCCATACATGCGCCTGGGCAACAGGATATGCACGCTGATCATACTGATCGACATGCCCGAAATCGCCTGAACTGGCAGAAATGCCGATCGTGTCTGCGGCAGAGTGTACGGGACAATTTACTAGTTTTGACTGATATTTGCTCGTGTCTTTGACGTCATCGAGGGTGCAGAGACACAGAACAGGGCTTCCTGGGGTGCCTGCCCAAGTATCGCGAGAGAAAACTGTAGATGGTTGGGGCAGTGACGAATCACTCGACATTTTGTGTGAGGAAAACGAGTAATGCGTGGGGATAAACTGAGAGTCGTCCTTCGGTGAGGGATTGGAAAAATTGGTGAATCGAGGATCAATAACATTACTTGCCAACGAGTGGCTCGTTGCCGAACTCGACAAGAGCTGGTTTGTGTGGTGATCTACAGACGTGGAATTTGTGATACCAGTGTTTGGATATCTTCGAAGCGGTATGACATCCTGGACAAAACCAGCGTGCACCGATTGAGCTGGAGGTTCAGGCGGTGGACTGCTATATTCGCTCCAGCCATCGACATTCGCCACCTCGCGGAACCCTGTGATTTCAGATCGACCGAACGGACCGGTTGGAGTGCCTCGCGCACTTGCGGAGTATTCAACAGCGCTAAGCACGCTGTGAAGGTTCCTCATTAGAAGCGTCTCTCAGTTGTCACTGTCAACTTACGTAGGGAGCCTGTAAGATTCTGGACTGGTGCAATCGAGACGGACTTGAGGTTTCGATGACGCTACCACACTTGGGCGGGACACCGGCGCATACTCAGGCCTACGAGTGCCGGATGTAATGACTGTAGTAACACCAGCACTTTGTGCACTGTCGCACCGAAAAATACCCAGTTCCGCCCTGCTTGACTCGACTGAAGTTCTTGCCCGGGGAGGGAGTGATCGTGACCGCTCCGTCGTCTCAAGAGGAGATTTCAGGGGAATGAAAGTATCATGGGCTTTCCGTATGTCGACGTCTAAAGATTCGGTTGACGAATGGTCATATCTAGAGTTGCTGCGAGCAAGTGGCCGGGCCATGGTATGCGATGCGAAGTCAGGGTTGGGAGTTGATGAACACCGATTGTTATCAACCCTGATGTCGAGATTAGAGGCGTTTTCAGGAGTATCCTGACGATACATGAGAGCTGGTTCAAGATCGTAGTTGATGTCATATTTTGCAACCGCGGTGTCCTGGCATATAAAGCCTGTCCCAGAAGAATGTGGGATGTCCCAACTCAGCCGTCCGGCGCACACGAGTACATCATACCGTGTCACCTAGGTCATATGCTCAGCAGAACTACGACTTCAAAGGATACAATTACTACCGTTATATCCAGACTTCCGTAGCTGATGATAGCACCACTAGTGAATTGAGGGCCAGCCTTGCCTAGGACTGTTGTGGGTGACGCCAATGAGCAAAATCGATGCCTGATAAAACTGACTTACAAAATGTTCCCTGCATTCATAAGTCGCGAATAATAGTGTATTGTAATGAGAGGACTTACTTCTAGATGAGCCCGGGCAATGAAAAGGGGACCGTGACCATCCGAGGCAAATGGAACAGCGTGAGGCGGGATGACGTTGTCTCGGACTTCAACCTGTACCATTGTTTGATGTTGTCCGCCATATAGATAGAAAGTAGAGGATCACTGACCCAAACCAGAGGCAGCAATGAAGTTTCCTTGTCATAGTCTGATCTAGCGTTGGATACCGGCTGGCTTTTCAACTTCGGTTTGTGCTGCGAGACAGGTCTGCCAAGGAACTCAGAAGAACGGTCAACATTATACGTAACTGGAGGCGATCCATTCCCCTTCCGATATGTTTGAAAGGTCTGGACAACATCACGATATGAGTGCAACATTTCGAATGGGTGTGATGGAAAGATCGTAGGTACAGAACCTTGGAATGGCGAGTTGATATAGATCGGTTTGAACATTTTAAAGTGCAAAGTAACTTGAGGTCCGCCACGGTGTAAGATCAAACACCAAATCAGACCGTTCGAGATATTGTATGTCACACACAGGTCATTGCATTACGCCTGACTAGCTGATGAGGCACATTTCACTGCAAGAGGTAGAAGATGGACTGCTAGATCGGTAGAACGACACTCGGAACTTATATGGTTACGGAAGTTAAGAACCAGTTGGCTGGAGATTCAACACCTCGTTGCAAAGTGGGTTCAGGGTGAGGTCCTAATCTCCCGTGGTCAGACCTTGATAAAAGGGAGAAAGATGTTCCTTCTATATCGTGAGGCCCAGTGAATTCGAAATATACACTATATATACGCACCTGGAACGGAACCAAAGCGCGACACCTTAGTAGTAGCGATACTCTGTATCCGTGAACTTGGTGTCAGTGGCAGTCAGTTGGTAATTTGCCGTTCACGTTGATTCGACTACATTTTGAAAATTTCCAGCATGATGCGTTTGATCTTGGCAAATTTGAGTTCTGAGTCTTGTACAGCGTAGAAGCCTGGAGCGCAGGCTGCCGCTCACTGCCTCAGCGCTATCGTGGCGAGTTGGCCATGCATGTGCGTGCCCGCCGCCGTGCCGCGTGCGGTATTTCAATTTCGAAACACGTAATTCAACACCCAGTTCCAACAAGATTCCAACCGTACTGCCATACATCTTGCACTCATCGATGGAAAATTTTCTGAATGACACGCGACTCGAAACAACAAGTTCATGAAACCGAATCAACACACCCATGGATCTTGCAATATGGTTGTGGAAGTTGCGCGCCGGTTGGCTAGAAATTCAACACCTCGTTGCAACCTCGTTGCATAGTCAGAGGGTTCAGCGCCAGGAGGCCCGAGGCACTTTGAATCTTCGATCGATGAAACAATGCATAAACGTTTTAACCTCCGACTTCAACCCTACAACAACCCCTACGTATACATTGCACTGCCAGTCACCAGTGATCAGCGATGGAGGAATGAGTTGAAGCTTTAAGTTATCGTGGACGTCTTCCGAACAACTCAAGTTGTAAGTTTTCCCGAGCTTGGGATATCCATCCCGTGTCGATGACATTTCAGGCAGCGCACTGCCAAGTAGTACCATCAATTAAGAAAAGGTATCTGGTGCAACCACCACGTCCTCCTCGCCCGCAATCTGATACTTCTAACACGCCACCAGCGGGGGCATTCAATATCGTTGGAGAAACCACCCCGACAACCTTGCAGTCTACAGCTATTGAAGTGTTCGTGCCGCAACTGGCAGACCTCCTTTCTCGCGAGACGCTCTTTTGCGAATTGCCTGCCTTGCGATCCTCGCCAGGGGCTTCCCGCATCTATATCGCACTCGATGATAATTCCTGCTACCCCTCGCTGATTCGGTGTCTCTGTCCCGAGACTGCTTTTGTTCCGCCCGTTTCTCTTGGACCACATGTGATGCTATATATCGTCAATACATCCTCGATGTGGTTTCCGTCACACATATATCTTACATTTTCATTTTCCTGCACTCATCGAGTCGTAATGGACCACAGGAGTCACACCTTCGAGGAAGGAGCATCAAACCTCCAATGTCAGACACGTTGAACTCACGAACTTAAACCGTCTCAAATGAGTTGTAACACGCAGCTAATTTCGCTAGAAAAGTTTAAATTTTATATATATCTTTTGTCTAACAAGGGTGCTCCTCGTGTGAAGTTGTACACTGCCGCAGGAAGGCATAAGGATTCCGCCTATTTCTGAGCGCAAAGCATGCATCCAAATCTGAGCGACTGCAAAGGACTGGCAACGTCGCAGTGTTCAACTGTGCTCGTCGAATTCTTTCGAGACCACCGCATCTAGCAGGAGTATGAGGCACTAACGAGATTTACAGTAGCATTAGACACAAAGATTACAATATATTACAAGGTAGTTCGGGCATGATGCACCGCATTAAAGGTAATCATCGTAAGCCATATAATCATCGTCATACTGATACATCGAAGCTCCGCACTCGTCACAGACAGGGTTGCCTTCTTCGTATCCACAGAGCTTGCAAATGCTTCGGTCGCATCTGCAGCATGATTTCTCGTCGATATCAGTGCATGTCTCGCACAGGAGACCTCTGCAGCCCCGACACTCAAACATGGTGTGCTTCACTTCTACGCTCTTTTCGCCCTCGATACAGTCGTGACATGGCTCCACATGTTCGCACAGCTCGCAAGCCCTGATGTGTGAGCACGATGAACAGAAACGCCGGTGGCACCCAGGGCATGTGAGAATCCCACTAGCGGAAGAAGCCTGCGACTCGCAGCCACCGCATGTCCAGTATTGACCACAGGGACAGGCAAAGCTATCTTGTGTGATACATTCAGGGCACGTTGTGGTGCCCACCCGAGACCAACAACGAGTATTGCAGCAGCGACGCCCATTCTTTCCGCTCTCTCGACTGTTATCCATGCAAGCGATATACGGGCAGGACAAGGGACGCGCTGAGTGTAATCGGATTAAATCGATATTTGGTGGGGAAGGTCCGGGGCCGTCATTAGAAACTGGACGCCCGATGCACCATTGAAGCTCTGTTGAACAGAACCAATGTGCGCATGTGGGACACTTTCCCAGACGAGGTAGAGAGCCCGGACGCTCCAAACATGAAGTACAGAACGTCGTGTTGTGATGATTGGAACACTGTACGATGGGGATGGCAGAGGAGACTTCACAGTCACTATTGGAGCAGGAGATGATTCTGCACATATTGCACGATGTCTGCTTCGCTGAACAGACAGGACAATGCAGACTGTCAATAGAGAAGTGACTCGCATGATCTTCATCGATCAGACCTTTCTCGACAAGATAACGACAAAAGTCCTGTGATCAAGAAGGAATAAATTTTGCAACACACTTGCAACTATGTAATTTACTCGCCTGGACTCGATTTCGTTGTTCTTCTCGCTCTTTCTCAAGGCGACGGGCTGTCTCGCGGTTTTGCGCTTCTTTCGCTTCCCATCTGCCTTGGACAACACTCTTCACGTATTCTCTAAGTTGTGTTAGGACAGACAAAATCTCCTGGGGTACCGAGAAACGATAGTCCTGAAATTTATCATGCACACGCATGGTGTTTAAGTTAATCATGAAATGGGTGTTCATAATCGGCTCATCCGATTCGCCTTCTCGGAGATTGAGGATGACAATTGACGGCTCACGTCCAGACTCTTCTACCTGGTAGGATAGGCTTAACGAGTGCCACCAGCTGTCCACCGTGAATGGTGGTGGACCTTCAGGATTGACGGTAGTATAGATGCATTGCATAACTTGAACGACCCGGGGCAGCATAGAATGGCCGGACATCGGGTCATCAAAAACGATGCTGTTCTAACTGGCCATGTTGTTGATTGATGGCAATATTGGCGAGTCACGAGTAGAATTGGCTCAAGGGCCTTGGCAACTTCCTCATACGAAGGGGTCAGACCATTTTGGTGTCATGTGACACCAAAATGGTCGTGCACGTGCAAGTCTGCAAGACCAATGAGATAATCACGTGACATATGGTTTGAAAGGAGGAGGGGGGAGGAACAGTAACATGCTGGTGTTGCGGGAAAGGGGGAAGGAGGAGAGTGCAAAGCAAAGGGCAAAGAGGCTAGATAGCGAGGAGATAATGTAATATACAAAATCTGAATCATTAGTAGCGAGGGGGAAAGGAAACAGTGAGTAACTAAAGGAACCAAAGCGAGAGAACCAAAGCGAGAGCATTTGAATTGAAAGATTTAAAAAAAATACTACGAGTCCCAGTGCTCCTGGAGGTACTCGACGCGAAGATGCTTGACACCATTGTGCACAGTCAGCAGCGCATCCGGCGTCGATTCGTCAATCTCGAGCTCCCCATAACACAGCTTGAACAGCACTGTGCCTGATTCTTCGAGTGTCGTGGACCGGTCGAGCAGCATCATCGCTAAGTATCCATAATGACTGTGCAACCATGAAGGGCAGATGCCCAATCGCATAACGACAGAGTCAGCATCAGAGAGGCACAGGAAGCGGGGTCTGCCGTCAATAAACTCATGTATAATTCAAACAGAGAAGTACATACATTAAATTTGACCGTCTTGAAAGCCTGAGACTCTCCAATGAATGCTCGTACTTCACGACCGGAGGTTGTGGTGCAAGAGAGTGAATGCGGAGCGTGAAGGTTGTGGTGCGAGAGTGAGCTGCTCTTGGTAGAGGTGAAGGTGAAATGGATGATACAGATGGGACAGGAAGTTATTAGTGAATCACTTGAAGAGACGGACAGGAAATGACCTACCACACTGTGGGCAGATTATCTTCCTGTGCGAGAGATGGAGAACAAACCTAGATAGTATGTCAGTCGTAGTGCGCTGCGCTAGAGTACCTACCTACCAATGATGTTCAGATAGTTGATGCGGAGAACAGTGCGCTAGTACCGATGATGTTCGGATATCTCAGTTGGATGCGAGAACCGTAGTGCGCTAGCTAGTACCGATGATGTTCGGATATCCCGGTTGATGCGAGCTGTCCAAATATAAAATCTACTGCACAAAGGGCCAATGTGTATAAGTTACACGCCAGGATGATAAGAGTTGATAGGGAGGCAGAGTACATACCTTCAGGCCATTGACTCTCGAATTACCCCTTCGCACCCCTTCACGAGATCTCCGGAATCCGACAGGGCGACCCCTTCGCAACTCTCCCGCGAGCCTGCAGCGCACTGACCCCTTCGTATGACCATATTTTCAGGGCCTTCAAGGGAAAATATGGTCATATGAAGGGGTCAGTGCGCCGCAGGCTCGCGGGAGAGTTGCGAAGGGGTCGCCCTGTCGGATTCCGGAGATCTCATGAAGGGGTGCAAAGGGGTAATTCGAGAGTCAATAGCCTGAAGGTATGTACTCTGCCTCCCTATCGACTCTTATCATCCTGGCGTGTAACTTATACACATTGGCCCTTTGTGCAGTAGATTATATTTGGACAGCTCGCATCAACAACCGGGATATCCTGAGATATCCGAACATCATCGGTAGGTAGGTACTCTAGCACAGCGCACTACGACTGATATACTATCTAGGTTTGTTCTCCATCTCTCGCACAGGAAGATAATCTGCCCACAGTGTGGTAGGTCATTCTCGCACCACAACTTCCCGTCCCATCATCTCACCTTCACCTCTACTAAGAGCAGCTCACTCTCGCACCACATTCACTCTCTCGCACCACAACTTCCCGTCCCATCATTTCACCTTCACCTCTACTAAGAGCAGCTCACTCTCGCACCACAACCTTCACGCACACATTCAGTCTCTCGCACCACAACCTCCGGTCGTGAAGTACGAGCATTTGGAGAGTCTCAGGCTTTCAAGATGGTCGAATTTAATGTATGTACTTCTCTGTTTGAATTATACGTGAGTTTATTGACGGCAGAACCCGCTTCCTGTGCCTCTCTGATGCCGACTCTGTCGTTATGCGATTGGGCATCTGCCGTTCATGGTTGCACAGTCATTATGGATACTACTGTCCCGCAGAGAGTCACGTACGTGTTCCCGTCAATTTAACTCTTAGTACTCATGATTCCGGCGCCATCATTCTCAGACTCGTCGCTGGCATACAACTCCTCTAGTTCTTGCCCTTCAATCTCCACTTTGGCGCATTCCATGGCAGCAGTGTGCATGGCCTTTACTATTTTTTTCGTACGTTTGAAGTTGCTGACGTGCTAGTACACATTGCGGATCATGAGTGGCTGAAAGCCCGAGTGGTTTGCCAGTTGTTTGACCCGTTCGTCAAAGCCAAACTGCGTAAACTGTGCGATATCCACAGGGTGGATCTGAGGGTCCAGTCGGACTCTGACGGCGTCAGTGTCTGCGCCACTGCCACTGAATACCTCGACACTTTTCTCTTTCTCTTCATCCTTGATCATAGCTGTAGTTTTCCCCCCAGCCTGAACCTGAGTAGACGTGGAGGAAGGGACGTGGTGCAAGTGCGGGGCCATTGTTGAACTACTAGTAGAACTGTTTAGTAGTCTCGAGCTAATCAATTCAATTTGTTTCACCCCACCAATCACTGGAAGCGAGAAAATTTTATTTGGGACGGTGACTTCATAAATAGTCAGGTAGAGTTAATTGCTGGACACTAGCGTGGTGGAACAAGAGAGAGACTCGGCCCCTAATTGCCACAAAACCCCGTACATAGTCAATACACACTAGTACACAATCTCATTGCCCTCCTGCGACCTTCTACTACTAACCCTCCTAGACGAGAGAAACACGACAAGTATGTCTGTGTACGAACCGGATGTGGTGCGCAGGCTTCTGTCAGCGCTGGAGCCAAAGAACTCGCAGAAAAAATTTGAAGCAAGCTGGAACAGCGCAGTAAGCAGGCAGAAGGATGCTAGTACTATGCGAAAACAAAGAGGAACTGACCTGACCGTCAACACAGGTCAAAAAATGTGTCGAGTCGTGGACTGGACGTGCGACTGCACGCATGACAAATCCACGACCACGGCGCCAGTACGAATGGGAAGCAGAAATAGTCGAGTATATCAACTATATTTCGGACAAGACACGCACTCGGTCAACAAAGGCACTTGCACGACTATGCCTGGATAGCAAGGTTCCTATCCTCAGCCCTTGTTTTCTGCCGCCATCATACCTACATGCGTGGAAGCGAAATCAATCCGAGCCAGCCATCAACCCCGAGACCCTATACCTGAAAGCACTTTGTGCTATCCATCCGTTCTACTATCCTGAACTTGTGAAGTGTCCGCGATGCAATGGTACTGACAACATTCAGTGGGATGGATGGACCGGCACAGGTCCTCGCGATGTCCATGGTTTGATGGTTGACGAGGCTGCCATAGGCACGCAGCTTCGTTGTGAGAACTGCAAAAATGATGCGACAAGAAAGGAACACGAGCACAGCGTCAAGACTAACCTCAAAGGATATTGCTTTGCGACAACGAACCCTGACTTTTGGGGCAGCTGGCCCCACTGGTCCATTCCTGGTGGGCTCCTTAGTTCAGTCTGATTGCCAAGTTCTTATGCTAGGCTGGGGCAGGTGACATACCAGTATTCTTCCACAGATGCGCGGTCACCCGGGACTTGTTCAATCTATTAGTCGAAATGTGCCCATCATCCACAGCAGGATCTCTTGCTGAAAACATCCGACGTAAGTAGCACTAGTCCGTCTCTCAAATGCTAGTGATCTGACACACCTCACAGAACTGCATCTTCTTGAGTACCACAGGCGCAAGCTCAGTTATCTTCAAGCTTGGAAAAGCCGTCGAACGATGCGACATGGAATGGACTTTTTCAGTCCCAACCCGCTTCGGCTATTCTCAGATCCGTATGACGTAAATAACTACAACGACAAACCTATCTCAAACGACGTGGTCAGTGAGGTCTTCCAGGACTTTGTCTCAGCGACGTGGGAAAGTGAATCAGAAGAATACCTTCGCACACTCTCAGGTGAGAACATTCTACTACACTCGTCAGTTTAAAAACTGACCTTTACAATCTATGCGCAGGTGTGAGCATCTCATTTGACAACACCTTCCGCGCTGCGACCAAAGCAACTGTAACGAGCCGAGAGAAGAAGAAGTCGAGGGTGCTGAAGGGTGGGATAATCAGTTTGATGAATGAGAACAGCGAAATTGTTGGCTGGGTAAGTCAATTTGAGTGCATCTGAGCATGTGCATCTGACTCAATATTACTAGTGATTCTGTCACAGCCAATCAAACACTGAGATCAGTGAACTCCTTCAAGGCCTCAAGACGCGCTGTGGTGCACTCGATGTCCCTCCACCAGAAATCTTTGTTGCCGACAATTGTTGCCATGTGCGCAGCGCAGTTGTTGTCGTTTTCCCTGGCGCTACCATGAAATTGGACATGTGGCATTTTATTATGAGGTGAGTGCTACTAGTACATTATTTTTTGAGCTAATCTAATCCTCACAACAAGATACGCAACTGTAATTCTCAATCCTTCAAAGAACCCTCACCGGAAGGAAGTCGTCACGGAGGTCTCTGCATGCATACTGAAGAAGCACGCTGAAGGAGGGAGCCCGGCAGAGTATTGGGACCGACACGAGCAAGAGACAAGACTCACCTCCGTATTTGAGAAATGGTCACGCGAAGGTACGGTATGGTCAGCAGGGGCACGCAAGGTAAGTCCTTGTAAGATACAAAGCCCATTTCAAAACACTGACCACATTACTAGGTTCACGAAGAGCAGCTTAAGCACGTGCATAAAGGGTGCCTCGAGCGTCCACGGCAAGACATCCGGACGGACGGAAGTCGTGTGGAGGGCTCCCACAAAGGTTGGAACTCGCTTCAGCGAGTGCACACCAGTGGGATTGTAACCTTCACAGGGCTTTGCCACGACTTCGTCCTCCGCCGAAACATTCGCGTCGCCTTCTCAAGGGCAACAAAGTCAGACTTCCTCTCATCCACCCACGGCTCGCACCATGTACACCTCGTGGACGGCATCGCAAAGCTCTTCAACCATCTCCGACTCGAGGAGAAGACCATTAGTGCATGCTGCCTACCACTGGCAGAGCTCCAAGATGTGCCATCAAACGAGCACTTTGGGCTTGTTGAATCGAGCTTCGCCTCCACATTTGGTGGGCTACTGGACGTCAAGGCTGAAGAAGACTCACCAATTGATCTCAACATGTCCGGAAACAAGCTGCTCGAGGCGCTTGGCGATGACGGTGATGCAGTGGACCTTGTCCTGCGGTCAACGATGGCTGAAATCCTTGAAGAATTCGACATCAACCCATGGCTCCTCTCTATGCCGGAGGCACAGGCTGAGCCGTTGCTGGTGCACCCTCATGCCACCCCAGTTTCCAGCATCGGAAGATTCGGAACGGATGCTCAGCCACAAGCTATGACGAAGGGCAAGGCGGATGATGACACCATTGTCATCTCCGACAGCGAAGCTGATGAGCTGCCGCCCCGCAAAATCATGTGGCATATGACGGCCGCCACTAGCCCAGAAGTTGCCGCATTACAGGTAAGCACACTCCTCCTCTTCGACGGACCACTCCTCTTCCTCTACTACACACGACTCTTCTTACGAAAAATTCACTCCTCTTCCTCTGGCCCTTCTTCCTCTACTACACACGACTCTTCTTATGAAAAATTCACTCCTCTTCCTCTGGCCCTTCTTCCTCTACTACACATGACTCTTCTTCCTCTACTACACACGACTCTTCTTACGAAAAATTCACTCCTCTTCCTCTGGCCCTTCTTCCTCTACTACACATGACTCTTCTTCCTCTACTACACATGGCTCTTCTTCCTCTACTACACACGACTCTTCTTATGAAAAATCTGCTCCTCTTCTCTTCCTCTACTACACATGACTCTTCTTACGAAAAATTCACTGATCCGCATTTACAGGGGATTTCTCCAATCACACTGGACCACTTCCTCAAACCAAGAAGCCGGCTGCCATACTGCAAAGCTCCCTCTTGATGGCCGACGGACACTGACGGCAGCACTCAGTGTCAGCTTCCTGCAGTCACACCCAGTTCCACTCCCCCAAACCCAGTTGCTGGTACCATCGCTCTCACACCTATTCCGAGGCCCCCAGGGATGACCCTTTCTCAGCATTTCTTCACCATAGCGACGAGAATTGACGCCCGCGCCATGCACATCTCCAGCAATGTCGAATTCCACCTGTTCATGGACATGAGAGCCGAGTTTGCATGGATCTCCTTCAAGATGACGCCCAAACAGTGGGCTGCAGCTACCGAGACCTACAACAACCGTCTCGAGGAGAAGAACCGTGCTAACGGTTCTGAAACGGTGAAGAAGAACCCCCAGGCCCTTCTGCGAAAGCTCGGCGAGATCGAAGTGGCCGTGATGAACCATGTCGCAAAGAACGACTTCAAGTGTGAGTTTCCAGCCGCTCATTGACATTTTTTCATGCGCTAACGCTACAATACAGCTTGTTCTGGTTCAGAAACCTTCTGGAGAAGGCACTGTCACGTTATCGAGCTCATCAAGGCCGAGTCTGGACTTGGGAAGAAGGTGCGCAAGTCGTTTCTCATTTCTTTCGTGTTTGCTCACACTTGCTTCCAGATTCGCAAGGCACACACATGCTCCCGCTGCAAGACCATCATGTACCCCGGTCCTGAGAACTCGGGGTACAACCACAGATGGGGCTTTTGTGCCGATGGCGCCAAGCAGGTGTCCAAGACCGAGCCGCCTCCACCCTGGCCACAGCCACCAGGTATATTCTCTGAAGGCAAGCACTTCCATCCACGCGCCTTCCTCGAAACCGTCAAGCAGATATACGAGCAAGTGTTCCTCTGGCCATCTGGTGAAAGCCCTGCCCTCGAGCAGGAGGCCTTTGCAACGATGCTGCTCGACCGGTCGACGACACTCGAAGAATCAGGCACAGTACTGTTCAAGCTCTATGAGGAGCTTGAGATTGACAGTTCGACACCGTATGCGCTGCTGACTGTGCACAACGGTGTAAAGCACCTTTGCATTGAGTACCTCCAGGAGCACTGGGCCTCATAGTGTTTTTTTTAATCTTTCAATTCAAACGCTCTTGCTTTTCCTTTACTAAGTACCTCGCAGACTCGCAGTTTCCTCTCGCTACTAATGGTTCAGATCTTGTATATTACATTATCTCCTCGCTCTATCAAGCCTCGCCCTTGCTTCAAATCATTCTCCTTCCCCCCCCCTTCCGCACGTTAAGCCATTTTCCGTCCCTCCTCCGTTTTTTTACCGTATATCACGTGACTATTTAGAATGGTCTCGAGATTGGTCTTGCACGTGCAGGACCATTTTGGTGTCACATGACACCAAAATGGTCTGACCCCTTTGTATGAGGAAGTTGCCCTTCAAGGGCTGTGGGCAGTTGAATTATAGGTGTGGGGTCCGCAAAAAAGTATTAAAATTAAATAAATTAAATAGAGAGGGAGAGAAAGAGATCGAAAATGTTCCTTGATTCAACCATCAAATGGACCTGTAAATAACTCGTATTCAACTGCCACTGCGAAACTCCTGTGATGTATCAACTTGAATGAGACAAAACTGTCATGGCAACAGTCTCGTTGGCGAGAACTCGATCCTAGATGCCCTGCGTGCACAGCATGGTTCAGCAAATATCAACACCATCAGAATGACGTGTAAACATACAGGATTGAGAGGGATTGGGCATTTGGACACACTCCATCTTCCAGGACACTCACTGCTCTGACAATTGCGGCATTTCCGTGGCTTATTTGTGCGCCGCTTCGCACTCGCAGCTGCTTCTCCCATGGTAGTGTTGTCATCCGTTGTCTTTCATTTGGCCACTCATGAGGGTCCCACAACTGTCGCTCGTGCCTGCACAGCATCGGCATAGAGATAATGCACTGCTGACTGTTGCAAGTTGTGGTCAGCAAGAATTTTACCTATCTGCCACGAGCTGACTTCGGTGATATCAACGCTCAGACAGATTGTGAGTGAGTCGCAAAGGGTGGTTGGAACTGCTGTAGGTGCATTGATGGGAATGTTCGCGGGAATGGAACGCACGAGAGCGCGGATGCGTTGACTGGCCTCCACATTGAGAGCAACAGTGTTGTGCTCATTGCAAAAGTCGGTCCAGGTTTTGTAATACACCTTCAGGTGTTCGGGCAACTGTGATAATATGTATTAGTGAGTTGTGAATGGTGTGAACAGAAATTTGTACCTTGTAGAAAATTTTCCGGCCATCAGCATGTCCAGCCCAAATGACTGCGAGAGAGACCCAATTTGGTTGTCGCGCAGGGTCTGCGAACAATGGTGAGGATGTGACTAAAAGCTGGAAGAGATCTCGTTCTTCGCGGGTGTGAATAGGTAAGACAGCCATCAGTGTACCCTGCGACTCAGCAACAAACTGATGGCGAAGTCTTTGCTCAAGTGCGAATGTGCCATTGAACTCCATCATTCCGAGTGGTTTGAAGAATGCAGGCGAGAATTGGATCATTCCGAATGTCTCGCATGTTTGCTCGTAATCATTGCCGTTTACCCAGCCAGTTCGATTTGCGTTGTTGGAGAGGACAGCATCTGCAGTCAAGTCGAGAAGTCGGGAAATGCGATTCTTCAATGGGATGTGAAAATGACCGATATAAGCTTTGTTTGTGCGGTTCATCGTGCCAACCTGTGATGCTCTGATTACGATGTTTGAAATCAATGTAAGTTTGAACACTCACCGTCATATTGTGACATACAGCATAGTCGAGAAGGACATTGATTGCATGGCGCGGAGAAGTGTTGAAGGATGTATAACGTTGTATGAGGTTTTGATGGACACCTCCTTCAACACTATTGGTTCCACGACAACATCGGTATAATGTGAGGCCACTTTGATCTTCACTGGTCTTGGAGTAAAGGTTGACATGTAGGGGATCTGAGTAGTATCCGAGTCACACATTTTCCATGACATGCTTTGCAACATCCCAGGCTCGATCATTGAACAATGGCTGCTTTGTTGTTGCGTCTTTCAATGGGCCATATGTTTTCAGGACCTCTGCGACTCGAGGCAAGAGGATTTCGGGTGGAGGGATATAACGACGGACACGTGCTAACACCCACTCTGGTTTCGACAACAGCTGTGAGTTGTATGTTGTTCCAAAATTCTTCAAAGCAGCTTCTACAGCTGCTTTATCCTCTGCAACTGGAAGGAAAAAGGCTGAACTGAGTGCACGAGCAAATGGTCGTCTGAGGCCATGGTGATGGGAGATTGGGAACTGATTGTAGCAGTGGAAATTGTCATATATGACACGCGAATGGATTGTGGTGGTGTCAGGCTGTGCTGCAAAGTTAGCATAAGGCTCCATCACATGTGCCAGTGCAGCTTCGGCTTCTGGGTCTTGTTCAGAACCATCAATGGTCTGTTCTGGAGTGGTGTTGCTGTCTTCGTCATCGAGGTCGGATGGTAGTAGAGTAGGTATGCACTGATCAGAGTCATTGGTGACGGGCATTGTGTTTTCACCTGGTGGTGGATCGACTGATGTTAGCTGTACACTCGATGACTCTGATGGCTCCTTATCTCCACAGTGAAGGGAAGGGCACACTCGCAAACTGCGTACATGTGTGACAACCGAAAATGGTGGGCTCCCAAATGATGACAGTGGTATTGCTTTCTTTGCCTTGCAAAGACTGGCAGGCATCAAAAAGGATGGTACGAGGACCTCTGAAACAGTCATCACAACCCTTGTAGACGTAACATTGATACCATCGACAGCTGAAGGACGTTTGAGTGCGACTATGCCATGGGCAACCTCTTGTCCATCTGGAGCGAGAAGTGCGATTGCTGTTCCACGAGCCGTGTCCACTGAGACAGGTTGGGCAACCTCCATCTCTACAAGCTGGAAATATATCTGGGAGGTTGCATATGCATCAAGCACAGCATAGCCAGTGTACTCGGATGGTAGGACTTGGTCAGCCCATCTCGGACTGACACGAATCTGAGGATCCTTTGGGAGCTGCTTTTGGAGCAGTGTGGCAACGAGCTCTGCAAGCCCAACATTTTTTTTGACCGCAGCACCTCGTTCCTTTGCCATTGCTCCGAGCTCGATGTGACCTGCAAATGGCTCACTGATGGCACAGTCTCTCTGGAGCCGCTTGAAATCAGCACCAATGTTGACACCGACTTTTTTGAATAGAGGTGAATGCAGGAATGTGAGGAAGGAGTGAGGGAGATTGATATGACCATTTTCAAGGAACGGAGCCATCTATGTAATTGTGTTAGGGTCAGTTGGTGAACAACGGGAATTTCGTGGCTGACCTTGATAAGATAGACTGTGCTTTGATAGGCTACCTGAATCAAAGCTACTGGGCCTTGAATTCCCGTCTCCAGATCAACTGGCCATTCCATGTCGAATGCCACAGTCACATCCGGATTTCCCGCAGTCTGGTGGTTCATGATCACATTGAACCGCAGGTTGACTTGGTAGGTACCCGTGAGCTCTACAATGCTCCATGACGTCTGAGGAAATTGGAGGAGAGGTAATGTGCTGTGTGGTGGGACTGGTATGACATCCTTAAGGAGGGAGGGAAATGCCTGCTGGACTTCATCCTTGTCTGCACGTACATTGTCCGTAAAAACGGCCTGGACATCTGAGTGCCCAAACTTTTGCAATGACTTAGCAACTTCATGTAGGTTCGGCATATATTGGTCATGACCTTTCATCATTGTAAACAAAATGGAACGAATCTCAGCATATTCATTCACAACGGTGTGAAGTGCAGTGAACAGAGGGGCACCCCCCACCTTGCCCAGGCATTTGACAATCTAGCGAGTAAAAATCATAAGAAAAGACTGCAAACACCAACGAAGAAAAGTACCTTGAAGCTATGGTCAATGGCGAGAACTCTTGCTGGGAGCATGGCAATAGATTGCTTCATTTCGGGTGCCCATCTCTCAATCAACATGTCATAGAAATGACCGAGATAGCCTGAGCTTGGCACAAAGCCCGCATACCCATCACGATCACTGAACAAGCCAAATGCCTGCTTTGGAATCCAAAAGTGTGGTGGGCATGCCTTGTAGCGATCATGCACGAGCTCAAGATACTGTAGGTGAAGTTCATCATATCTTTGATAGTGAAATGACTGCAGCATTTGTGCAAAAGGTGCAGGTCCAATTCCAGCGCGAATGGAGGAGTGAAGGAGGGACACAAGGTTGTTCGAGAGGCCACTGCGGTATGTCAACTGGAAGGGAAACAGCATTGAAATTGCAGCCGGAAGGACATCAAGGATAGCAGGACTCCAGCTACGATACGTTTTTCGGCATTCTGGGACAACACAAGCATAACGATAGCCAATGATGTAGACATTTCGGTTGATGTCAACAACCCGACGTGCCTTGCCAATCCATCCAAGCCTCTGTACAAAGACAGTCTTCCCCTGCCCCATCAACTGACCATTTGCCTTGCAATGAGGACAAGGAATCCGATCGCCAAGCAAACAATGTGGGAGCCAAACGAAAAATGCAGGGCGATAAAAAACAGAGGGTTCGATCACAGCATTTCGCTGTGTCAACAAGGTGAGAAATGGTGAATGGTCCCAAACCCACAGCTGCTGCTCCTCATAGCATTTTGGCATTGCTGGTGTCCGAGTGCTCTGTTTGATCACCTTCTTTAGCATGTCTTCTACCATCTTATAATGGCGGTCCAGCCACAGCGGCATTGTCAAACGTAAACTTGAAGTCCTATCCTGTGTCGTGGCAGAGTCTGCTGGTGGCAGGGGCACACTACCATCATGTGGCACATGAACCTCGTCCTCATCTCCATCATCAAGCAGGGGACGGAACTCGTCATTGAGAAGTTGATCCTCATCAGGGTCATTGTCGTCGATGTTTGCTGTGCTCGCACTTTGATTGGCAGCAAGATCAGAGCTGTAGGGGTTTTCGATGTCCAAAACTGAATAAAAATATAGGCGTGAGCTTCGGTAACACAATTGAGATAGTGACAAACACCCACCAGCGCATGAGGCAGCACCTACTGGCCTGACAGTAGGAGATGGGGGCCTCTGAGGAGTGTTGGCGCCATGTCTCCAAGGTTGGGCTTGAGTGGTTCCGCCTGAGGATGTTTCCCCATCGCACGCCGTATGAGATGCGACTGCCAGGCTAGCCTGCTTGTAGTGAGTGTGAGCTGAGGGAGCCACAGGATAAACTATGACGCCGGGAAACTGACCTGTTGTGTTGCAACTGGTGTCCGACTTGAGGCAGTACCTGCCTGTCACGATTCTGGGTCTTTAACAAGAAAAAACGATGTTAGTGCTGCTGCCGCCTGTCATTATCAAGGCATCAAATACTTACCAGTCCGAGGCTCGCATTCGACCTGCTCAGCTGGAGCAGCATGTTCAAGTTCTGAGGAAGCAGCTGTTCCTGCATCATGCTATGAAAATCGTAAAATCATGTCAGCAAGAGTTTTCGATGAATGTGAAAGGGACTGACCGTTTCTGCTGACTCGCGGAATAGTGTCATTGTGCCTCTCATCAAGTGCCGTTTGTAAGGCTTTGGTACTAGGCGCTGAGAACATTCTCCCTCAGTGACAGCGCATCTCAAAAAGCTTGTGCGACATCACCTGTAGGTTCCATGCTGCCGGTTCCAATCTCCTGTTTTTGGGGCGGCTGTCCATCTTTGCGCGGCCTGCCAACTTTGCCTGCACCAGGCTTGTTCTTGCTTCCTCTCGGCCGTCCGCGTCCTCGTTTAACAGGTGGTGCTGATTTTTCCATTTGAAAAGGCAAAAATCAAGTGTTGAGGCGTCGACAGCTGTGACTAGTAGGCAGCGCAGAAAATTTTCGAGCGGGCCTTACCGGCCCGACTTAGGTTAGGTTTGAATCTCCGGTTAGGACCTAATGGCCCACACCTATAATTCAACTGCCGGGCTGTGAACTGCATCGGAGTTTTAATTAGCCCAGTATGGATAAGAAAATATTTGCTGCATGCTGAGCTAGCAGCAGGTGCAGTTGAATCTTGATGGCGCCGCGGTCATCCATTAGCAATTCGTAGCAGCAATAGGACATTCAAGTTCTGCACATCCAGGACCAAATGTAGGACCGTCCCCCATGCCCAAAGCTCGACCGCACCTACTCTGTAGGTCTCCTTGGATCCAAGCACTAGTAGTCGCAGTAGGGAACGGTTGGCTTGGAGTCGATTCGTTCAAGTGTCGAATTTTCGGATTTCAAGACGTGGCATGTGGGTCGTGGATGGGGAATTTGGTCTTTCACTTCGTGTCTTTGCAAATATTGTGCAATAGTATCGATTGCTTGTTGTGTCGTGGAAAGCCAATATGTGCATGACACGAGGTGTTGCCGCAATGCGGATGAGGGACTTCGATTAGCGCACAAATCCAACCCTTTGACGAACCCACAATCATCATTTGAACTCCTCGATGGAAGAACTATCCGTGACACATAACTCGTTACCACAAGAAGTAAAAAGATGCTATGAAGTAATTTCTGGCATTAATCAGAAACTGGAGCTGGAGCTGGAGATGATTGGACGAGAGGATTATGACATCGACCTGGGATTCAGAAAATGGAAGGCAGAGGCAAATAAACTTGGTAATAGTATACCTCAGTCGAGGAAGCTTGCATTCATCGGAAGGACTGGAGTCGGCAAGAGCACCGCCATTAATGCAATATTAGGCGCACCCGTATTATCGACGCGAGCTGACGTGAGTGCATGATTTCATGGTTGCTAACTGTCGAGCATCGAACTAATTTGAACTGACTCGGACAGGGGTCAGACACAAATTCACCATCTTACCCATCTCGTTTCTGACGCTTTTATTTTACAGAGCATGCACATCTGTCCAGACAGAAGTGATCTACGAAGCGTTGCCTCCTTCGGTCTGGAGGGCGAGCATTAAATTCATTGGGAAAGATGACTGGGAAAATGTGGGTATTCACAACGTTCTGTTGTACCAGACATAAGTGTGAACGCAATGTTCCACAGACTCTATCAAACATGCTGGACGACCTGTATGTGTGATTCGCTCAGAACGATTTGCTCCACATTGTCATTAAGCTGATCTTTGCATGCAGAGAAGTATACAGGGGTGGTATTCACGATGATAGCGGGCCTGCGATGGATGCATGGGAGACATTGAAAGAGGAAAGTCCCGATTATTTTTTCTGTACTGTTACTTGTGTGCTGATGTTGCTGCTGGTACAGGTGTATCCTCAGTAATCCGTGACTTCAATCTGAATCTTGACTTTCACTGACCAATTCTTGCCGCAGCCTTCGCGCCCTATCATTCCCCCCACCTCACCAAGACTTACATATGCTTCTTGAACATGAGGTTGTAGAATCCAAGCTCGGAACTGAGGAGCCAATGCATGGCTCAGGCTTCGACAATCTGGAATTGCAGGAAAGTTAGAATTGAACATTGCAGTTGATTACGTGTCTCAACCATGCACAGCTCCGACCGTATTTGACTTCGTACACCAACATCGTAGAGGGGGAGACAGTATGTCATGACTTTTAAAACTGCGGGTGGTCATGCTGACTACTCGAGGTCCTGCAGCCGAAGTCATCTGTCTGGCATCTAGTAGACAGGTAGAAATCTTCGCAAATACAATGACCCGCTTGGCTTCCTCACTGTTCTTTTAGTGTTCGTATCTACGGAGCATTCGACGTACTTGGATCCTGTGCAGTCTCGCTCGTAGACGTACCTGGCTTTGGAGATGCGAATAAAACAAGGTTTGATCAGCAGTGTAAACATTTACAAGATTCATCACACTAACTGTATGTTCGTGGCAGAACCAAGCGGACTGAGGAATACCTCAAAACCGCTGAGGTTGTTGTATTAGGTTCGCTGTTCGAGAGATGGGGCTTTGTCTCTCGGCTAATCATGTATATCAGTTGCAGACATTAAGCGGGCAGCTGATGATCAGGTAAACTTGACGAAAATACTGTTCTGACTTGACTGATCAATTGCATTATTAGGTCATGCGCGATTACTTTGCGAAGTTGTAAGTTGCGAACAACTTTCCGTAACTGTATACTCATACATTATAGCTTACAAAAAATGATCCGAATAGACGGAAGCATGGAATCACTTTTGATAGTCCTTACCGGGGCAGACGTACCTCGCCGCTCTTGTTTCCTTGATCTGTTTAGCTTACATAGTAGTTACCAGGTACGAATCAACGAGGATCAACTGCATTATCTTGATGCAAAGCAACGCCATGTAATCCAGGAAATGTCTCAGGTGCGTAAGCTATATTCCAAGATAATACTGACGTGCCATTTATGCATGCTGTAGGCGATTAACAGCCTCAGCAACAGCCTGGAAGAGCTTGAGAAGAAAACCATTGCTACAATTCCATATGATATGGCTGCTTTAAGGGAATATATGGAACGTCAGCAGAAGGTTTGTATCCATTTACATTAAGCACACCAGTGAGCTGACCGAACTTTCACAATGCCACAGAAGGACGAGATAACTAGTCAATTGCGAACAAAGCAAGCTACCAAGAACACATACATCGCAGTGTGTATACCCGTTTTATGTTCTTATATCTACTCATTTGCATCACGTCAGCATCAACGATCGGCCCGTGTACGAGAGGCCTTTCTCCAGCTCTACCGTCAAGTATACTACAGTATTAGTAAACAGGTACTTCGATTGATTTTTAAAAGTGCATTGCAGTCAAGTCTTCTTTGTATTAGGATACTGCCGATGAACCCCCTCCACTACCCGTTTTTTGTGTTGGAAGCACAGATTTCAACCAACTTTTGGGAGCGGATAAACGACACAGAGCTCCTTTTGTTTTTACCGATCCCAAAGATGTATCAGATATCTTGCTTTTTGGTGAGATAATGTTGCTGATGATTTTTAGACTGGTATCCCGCAATTGTCTCGGCATATCTATGATTTTGGTCGTAGGAATATTTTTTCAGATATCGATGCACTTGTCCATAGGTGTACTGTGTTACATAAAGAAACCAGAAGTTTCTTTTTTCGTTTAAAGCGAGATCCAAAACTCGCAGCCTATGAGGATGCAGCAAGAGGTCTGGTGGAACGTCTCAAGGATGTAAGTCACATTATTGTAACTTGACAACACCAACTTAACACAAACAAAAGACTGTGGAGGCGACACGGCTAACTTCAGAAGCCAAGATCCACAACTACATGGACGAACTGGAGCGGGTTCTCCAAATTGAAGCCGAGAATGTCTGTCTCATTCCTCACACGTACGGGTGAACACTGATCAACCATTGCCCGCATAGGCCGCCAAGTGCAGTTTCGACATCATTGAGACACTCGGAAGAAACTGCCGATATCAGACCTACCGTGCCATCATGAACAGACAGGGCGAATGGCGATCGATCGATCTAAACGAGGACCTTGTAAATGGCATGTTAGAGGGGGCTGTATCGAGGTTCGTCATTTTGCATCAGGAGATATGTTCATCTGAATTGTCCGAAAAGTGTATGGCACAATTTTTTCAATGATCTCTTGAAATCAGAACTGAAGTCGCTCATCGTGGTATGGGCCATTATTCAACAGAATTTGTCATCTATTCACTTGGTTTTCAGGTGATTCGAGATCACTGTGATGTGGCTATCCAATCCATCAGTATGCATGTATTCTATGATTGAGATAGTGTTGACCTTCATTGCTTTGCAGAGGACGGAGCGAAACGAAAACCGAAAAAAAAAACTGGCGACACGCATTGAAAAAGAATGCAACGGCATCCGTCCATTGGATATGTTGAATCCTGCACAAAGGGACTATCTAGTGGGTGTTTACAAGATGCAAAGGTAAGGCCTTTGTTGTCGTTCGTCAACTTTACATACAGCTGGTTCGCTATAGAGAATTCGGTGGATCATTCAAGGGACTTCTCCGCGACAAACTCAAGGCGCATTACCATGACGTTGCAAGTGAGTGTGGCACGGGAATGTTCCGACGAATGAAGGTAGTGCAATTATCCTGACTTCTCGTGGAGAATGCCGAAAATGTTGTCTCGCATCAGGATATGAATGAGAAGGAGTTCAGTACACAGAATGCTCAAGAGCTCTATGCTGGGCTCGTTGATGAAGTCATGTCGGCTATCCGCACGGCAATAGTTAACGGAGAAGATGCACTTAACACAGCACTCACCCGGTTATATTTGCACATCGAGCGCTCTTTTGGCTGTGCGTTGCGTGCTGCTTTCAGTCCAAAAGCATCGACTGATATCCATGTCAGGCATTGAGAAAACCGATAAAATGAACAAGGATACACGGAAGAAGATGCGGATATTCCTTGTAGAAGAGTACATCAAACCACTGGCAGAGTTGACAACCATCACGGATAAGATATATAAAGAGCGCAACACAACTCCGGTAGAGGTGACGGCTATCGTAGGTCAGGGTATGCCCATGGTACAGTGAAGTTTGGAACTTGGTTATTCTTGAGACTTGAAATTTACCTTCCTCATGTATTATTACTACCTTTGCTTGCAGTCAACTCAATAGTTGAGTCATATGTATGTTCCGTTCTTGTAACAAACATTCTCTATCACCCATACCAGCATAACTACTGACTTTGGTGCAATAACGAGCTGGAGAAAAAGATTTTGAATAGTGGTTTACAAGGTTTTTAAACCAAGTACTTGCTGGCAAGTATGCTGGTCTATTCAGAAGGGTGGCACGAACTGAAAGAGCAATTAATGGCAAAGGCGTTTCCCAGGGCTCCGACGGCATCATGCTTTGCGAGTGCGAGGTCAGGTGCTCCAGGGTGCTCCCACCCAAGGTATGACTCAAACTCCCCTCGGTCTTCGACTCCGTACAACCTCCGCAAGCTCACATCAGTGCCTTGAGGATGAGGTACGTCGATTAGCGCCCGGTTCAAGCTTGGTTTCAACCTTCAACAAACGAGTCATCAATGGACGAACTTGAAGCACCAGTCTTGGCCGCAGGGGAACGACTTGAAGTTCAAGTTGATCACCAAATCGGCTCCGAGTCGGAGATACGCTTACTATCGCCAGACGATGTCCGTAGGTGTTACGAAATAATATGTGCTACTAATAAGAAATTGGAATTGGAGCTTGAGAAGGTTGGTCCAAGAGGACGGGAGGATTATGACAAGGACCTGCGAGGATGGAAGACAGAGGCACAGAAACTCGGCAACAGTAAACCTAGGACAAGGAAAATGGCATTTATCGGAAGGACTGGAGCTGGAAAAAGCACAGCCATGAATGCAATACTAGGCGCGCCTGTATTATCGACACGAGCTGACGTGAGTACGCGTTGTAATAATACTTAACCGTCGAGCTTCTTGAAAGTTCAAACTAATTTTACCTGGCACCTAGGGGTCAGGATCCAATCCACTGTTTTGTCCATCTCGATCGATTCTGACGCTTTTATGCCCTATGCAGAGCTTGCACATCCGTTCAGACGGAAGTATTTCACGAAGACTTGCCTCCTTCAGCTTGGAGAGCAATCATCAAATTCGTTGGAAAAGATGAATGGAAAAAAGTGAGGACTTTCTTTTCCCCAGACATGCGTGCAGCGAACATCATCATGTATTTCAGGCTCTATCGAACATGCTGGATGACCTGTACGTGTGATATTACTGAGAAGATTTACTTCCGCGTTAAATGTGACCGTTGGATTCACACAGAGATGTATATGTACTCGGAGGTGGCACTTCGAACATTGGGCATGGCATTCACGATGATAGTGGGCCTGCGATGGATGCATGGGATGCGTTGAAAGAGGAAAGTCCCACTTCTTATTTCGGTACTATTACACGGTGCTGAATCTTGATGTGACATGTCACTGCCGGAACAGGTGTATCCTCAGTAAGTTCAACTTGAATCTCAACGTTCATTCAAGTTGTCTAATTCTCGCTGCAGCCTTCGTGCACTACCATTCCCCCCGCCTCGACAAGATATACATGTACTTCTTGAGCATGAGCTCATAGCAACCAAGCTTGGAACTGAAGTTCAGAGGAATGGTGTAGGCTTTGATGACTTAGAGTTGCAGGAAAGTTGGAATTGAACATCGTGATTTGTTAGCCATGATGGCTAAACCATGTACAGCTACGGCCATATATGACTGCACACACAAAGATTGTGGAGGGGGAGCCGGTGCGTCACAATTTTTAACGTAGGTGATCTGCTGACTGAGGTCCTCCAGTTGGAGTGGCATCTAGTAGACAGGTAGAAATCTAAGCAGTTACTACCCACTTGCTTCCTTACTTTTCCCTTTAGCATTCGTATCTATGGAGCATTCGAAGTACTTGCATCTGGTGCAGTCACGCTTGTGGATGTCCCTGGTTTTGGAGATGCGAACAAAACGAGGTTCGATAACAGTATGAATATCGTCAGGATTTCGTGACATTGATAGTATCTTTGCAGAACCAAGCGAACTCAGGAATATCTCAAAACTGCTGAAGTTGTTATATTAGGTTCGCTGTTCGAGATGGGTACCTCGTCTCGTCGCTAATTACATGTATCAGTGGCAGACATCAAGCGGGCAGCGGATGACCAGGTAAAGTTGACGAAAATGCTGGTCTGAATTGACTTGACGGTTAATAACATTTTTAGGCGATGCGCGACTACTTTGTGAAGTTGTAAGTCCTGAACAACTTTCCGGAACTTCCTGTGTACCCACGCATTATAGTTTACGCCGAATGATTCGTATAGATGGAAGCATGGAGTCACTTATGGTCTTGCTTACTGGCGCAGACGTAAGTCGCCGCTATAATTTCTTTGGTTCATCTACCTCACACATTTAGGTGCGAATCAACGAGGACCAGCTGCATCATCTTGACTCAAAACAACGCCACGTAATCCAGCAAATGTGTCAGGTGCACAAGCTAGGTTTCAAGTTAGTACTGACTTCGTGTCATTTATGCATGCAGTAGGAGATCGACAGACTCAGCGACAACCTGGATCAGCAAAAAAAAGAAGTGGACATGGTCTACATTGAGCTCGGCAACTTGGTGGCTCAAAGGGATGGTACGGTAGCAATGTCGGAAATCATGGGGCGCATACAATGCAACAAAACAATGGTTCGACTTCTATTTACATATCACGCATTAACGTATTTGACTTAATCAATAATACAGACAGACCAGACAGCTAGACAATTGCAACTGACAAAAGCGGCCATAAGACACATATGTTGCAGTGTGTATATTTGTATAATGCCCTGAAAACTGCTCATTGACATGTGTTCGGTCAGCACCAACGATCTGCTCATGTACGGGATGTCTTTTTGCAGCTTTACCATCAAGTATACCACAATATCAACAAACAGGTACTTCGAGTGATCTTTGAAGGGTATCGCAGCGAATTCATTCTTTGGTTAGAACCCTACCCGTGAACCCCCTCCGCTACTCCTGTTTTGTATTGGAAGCATGGATTTCGATCAACTTATGGGGGCGAATAACCGTCACAGAGCTCCTTTGGTTTTTACCAATCCTGAAGATGTGCGTAGTGCTTTTGACCAGAAAAGACCACCACTGATGATATTTGTAGACTGGTATTCCAAAATTGCGTCGGCATATCCATGATTTCGGTTGCAGGAACGCACTTTTCGATATCAAGGCGCACGTGCATAGCTCCACTTTGCTATGTGAAGAAATCGAGAGTTTCTTCCTTTCCGCAAGGCAAGATTTGAGGCTCACGGCCTATGAGAATGTGGCAAGAGGCTTTGCAGAAGGCCTCAAAGATGTAAGTTGCTTGATATCACTTCATAGTGTGAACATAATTGAGCGCAAAAGACTGTTGATGAGATTCGCCAGAATTTAGGAGGTAAGATGGACAACATTATCAATGAGCTAGAGAGTGCTCTTAAGCTTCAAGCGGAGAAGGTGTGCCTCGCGTTCCTCACGTGCACGGTGATACGGACAAAATTTTAACTACATTATAGGCAGCCAAGCGCAGTATTGATACCATCAAGACACTCGGAGAAAACTACAGATGGCACAGCTACCGTGCACTCATGCGCCGAGGGGGTGAATGGGGATCTGTAGATCTCAACGAGGATCTCGTGCAGGGAATGTTAGATGGTGCTGTGTCAAGGTCTGTCATTTTTCAGTGCGAGATATATCATCTGAATCATCAGGAAAGTTTGTGGCACAACTTCTTCACTGAATTCATCCGGTCAGAACTACAGTCGCTCGTTGTGGTAAGCACCATTATCTAGCATGATGTATGATTTATCCACTTGATTCTAGGCAGTATCAAATAAGGTGGACATAGCTATCCTATCAATTAGTACGTGTTTCATGACAAAAATAAGGTAGTTCTCATTAGGCTTTCGCAGAAAACCGAGCCCAACGAATGACAACGATCGCACCGCGCATCAACAACGCATGCAATCTTATTCATCCATGGGACATGATAAACCCTGCACGAGAGGCATATTTATCAGCCATTTTATCGATGCAAAAGTGAGGTCATATTTTGACAATGATCCGTTTACATACCAACTGTTTTATTGTAGAGAGTTCTGCGGATCATTCAAGGGTCTGCTCCGTGAGGAGCTGGAGGGCAATTACCACGCCATGGCAAGTGAGTCTGGTCCGGGAATGTTCCAACGCATGAAGGTGGGCATAGTCACTGTTAACTTCTCGTGAAGATCACCGAATATCTTGTCAGGGTCTAAACGAGAAGCAGTTTAGTCCAGAAAACGCTCAGGAGCTCTATGCTAGGCTCGTCAATCAAGTCATGACAGCAATCCGCATAGCGCGGAACAAGGGTGAGGCGGCGCTCGACGAGGCACTGGGCCGATTGTATTCGAGCATGGAGCGCTCTCTTGTCTGTACGTTACGCCACCTTTACACTGAAAAAATGTTGACTGATGATCCCTGTGCCAGGCGTGCAGGGAAACGATCAAATCAGTAAAGCCCAACGGGGAAAAATGCAGAAATTCCTCGAAGAAGAGTGCAGCAAGCCACTCACGGAGGTAATGACCATCACGGGTCAGAATATGCCAATGTTACGCTGAAATTTGGAACTTGCACAATGCGCTCCGTAACTCCTCGAGATCTCCACCGATGTACTATATATTCCTTTATTTATAAGGTTATATGTAAAACATCATGTTCCGCTAACAAGAATAAAGATTCTCTGTGACTGAGTCATACTGGCACAATGTCAGATACGTATCGAGTACAAGGCTAACGTGGAAAACATGCATACTAAGGATGGCATGCAACCGCCTGTTGAACGTACGAGTCACGATTACTGATTCCATGGATAGGCAGCTTTTCGTAAACAATCGTTCACGATGTGCTCTTCCATGAAGCACAAACGTATTAACATGTTCTCTGTGATCCTTATCGATTCATTAGAGGTGCTAGTCTAGCTGAGCGTGCGGCGTCAACGACCAGTTTCGCATCTACCTAAACTAATTTAGCTACAGCCTACAGAGTAGATTACAATATCGTACATACCAGTTCAAACATATGGAAGTATAGATAGCAATATCGAAGAACGAAGTTTTGGACAAGAAAGCATTTAGAACTTAAAGGATGATGTATAGAGCTAATAAAGTGCGGATATATGACTTGCGCGGTACTTGGTACACCAGACACAGATTCGGATTTCGTTGCAGTCTAGGTACTTATGCTGGTCCATTCAGAAGGCGGTGGGTGGCATGGGCTAAAAGAGCAATGGCATAGGCGTTGCCCAGGGCTCCGGCATGCGGAAAGAGCTTTGCGAGGGCGAGGGCGGGTGAGAAGTGCGAGGTCGGGTGAGAGATAGTGTGCGATGATTGGATTGAGGTGGATGTCAATGGCATCATGGGCTCAATGATCAATGGCAAATGCGTTGGCCAGGGCTCCGGCATGCGGAAAGAGCTTTGCGAGTGCGAGGGCGGGTGAGAATGCGAGGTCGGGTGAGAGACACTGTGCGATGATTGGGATGAGGTCGATGTCAATGGTATGGGCGGTGAAAAAGTCTGATGTCGTGAAAAGTTCGTCGATGACCGACGCGTGCGCTCCCCGATGAATGCGGGAGGCGATACACTGTGGGACGGCAAGTAAATAGAATGCAGTGAGGACGCCGACGGCGGTTGTGAGAATGGGTGTGGGGTCAAGCTACTGGACATCGTGTGCACCGAGGAGAGCACGGGAGGCGATACACTGTGGGACGACATGTCAATAGAATGCAGTGAAGACGGCGACGGCGGTTGTGAGAATGGGTGTGGGGCCAAGCTACTCGACATCGTGTGCAACGAGGAGAGCACGGGAGAGCGCGTGGTTGATGATACAGGAGGCGACTGCACGGTTGATGGGATAAGTGCCATGTGGGATGACTCCTCTGGTGAATTTTCGAGTGACATAAGCAGATGGTGCACTGCATCGTGGATACGGTTGCGCAGTTCCTCCGCTTGTTGGGGTTTGTAGGTATTGTAGCCCATGGGCCAGCACAGTGTCTTAATCCATGTCTCCATGATGTCGGGCGTCCACTGGATACCATTGAGTTTCGTGCCGTGGCGCAACATGGCTACAATGTCAGTGGGGTCTTCTTTCCTGTAGCGTACGAGCTTGAGAGCAACACCCCAAAACATGGTGACACTGATGACGACGAGACCTGGCGACCTGTAGACGGTGTTCATATCAATGTTGTTTGGCTGCTTTGAGTCGTGGTAGATGGGGTCGTATAACTGCCCTTGTGTGCTGAAGGAGGATCGTGAGGTGTGTGGAGGTCAATTGTGGAGCGACTCACCTGTGGGCGAATGGGAGGGCGACATCGGGGTCTGCGTTCATCCAGTCGGTTCTATGCATCGATAAATGCTTGAGTGAGATAAGGTAGAAGGATCAATCACATACCCCATGCGAAACTTGGCGGCAACAGCGTTAATACAACGTTGCAAACGCTCTTCAGCGTCGTAAACCCGTCGCTTCCGCCACTCATGACCGAATGCACGACGTAAATAATTGATATCTCTGGTAGTTCGTCGAGAACTGGATGTGGAGAGGTTTGGGTGTAGAATCATCACTGCACCACCATGGATAAATAGGCGGATTTGGCAACCGAACTCTTGAAAGACGAGTACGGATAGTTCAGTGAGGAGGGTGAGGAGGAACTCTTTTGAGATCTGAATCTCGTTGTGTGACGACGAGGATGAGGACATCATGGAGTGTGTGCGGGTGACGGAGGCTCCTACCCGCCCGGGATCACGTGCGCCTATACCGTAAACCGATCGATCAGCGATCTGCATCAGCATACCATTAATGACCATGGCTGCTCGATGTACCAGATGGGTCTGAGGCTTGCCGTTGCTGTCGGGCATGCAATAAAGGTACTTTGTCGGCCCATGTTTGTTGAACGTACGAGTCACGATTACTGATGGAATATCCTCCATGGATAGGCGGCTTTCCGTTCACGATGTACTCTTCCATGAAGCACAAACGTATTAACATGTTCTAATCATTCTCTGTGATCCTTATCATCGATTCGTTACAGGTGCTAGTCTAGCTAGCTAAGCGTACGTCGTCAACGACCAGTTTCATAACTACCTAAACTACTTTAGCTACAGCCGTGACAGAGTAGAATACAATATCGTACACACCAGTTCAAACATATGGAAGTATAGATAGCAATATCGAAGAACGAAGTTTTGAACAAGAAAGCATTTAGAACTTAAAGGATGATGTATAGAACTAATAAAGTGCGGATATATGACTTGCGCGGTACTTGGTACACCAGACACAGATTCGGATTTCGTTGCAGTCTAGGTACTTATGCTGGTCCATTCAGAAGGCGGTGGGTGGCATGGGCTGAAAGAGCAATGGCAAAGGCGTTGCCCAGGGCTCCGGCATGCGGAAAGAGCTTTGCGAGTGCGACGGCGGGTGAGAATGCAAGGTTGGGTGAGGATGCGAGGTCGGGTGAGAGATAGTGTGCGATGATTGGGATGAGGTGAATGTCAATGGCATGGGCGGTGAAAAGGTCTGATGTCGTGAAGAGTTCGTCGATGACCGGCGTGTACGCTCCCCCATGAATGCGGGAGGCGATACCCTGTGGGACGACATGTAAATAGAATGCAGTGAGGACGCCGACGGCGGTTGTGAGAATGGGTGCGGGGCCAAGCTACTCGACATCGTGTGCAACGAGGAGAGCACGGGAGGAGAGCGCGTGGTTGATGATACAGGAGGCGACCGCACGGTCGATGGGATAAGTGCCATGTGGGATGACTCCTCTGGCGAATTTTCCAGTGATTTCTGCAGATGGTGCACTGCATCGTGGATACGGTTGCGCAGTTCTTCCGCTTGCTGGGGTTTGTAGGTATTGTAGCCCATGGGCCAGCACAGTGTCTTAATCCATGTCTCCATGATGCGAGGCGTCCACTGGACACCATTAAGTTTCGTGCCGTGGCGCAACATAGCTACAATGTCAGTGGGATCTTCTTTCTTGTAGCGTACGAGCTTGAGAGCAACACCCCAAAACATGGTGACACTGATGACGACGAGACCTGGCGATTTGTAGACGGTGTTCATATCGATGTTGTTCGCCTGCTTTGAGTCGTGGTAGATGGGGTCGTATAACTGCCCTTGTGTACTGAAGGAGGATCGTGAGATGTGTGGAGGTCAATTGATTGTGGAGCGACTCACTTGTGGGCGAATGGGAGGGCGACATCGGGGTCTGCGTTCATCCAGTCGGTTCTATGAGGCGATGCATCGATAAATGCTTGAGTGAGATAAGGTAGAAGGATTCGCATACCCTATGCGAAACTTGGCGGCAACAGCGTTAATACAACGTTGCAAACGCTCTTCAGCGTCATAAACCCCTCGCTTCCGCCACTCATGTCCGAATGCACGACGTATATAGTCGATATCTCTGGTAGTTCGTCGACAACTGGATGTGGAGAGGTTTGGGTGTAGAATCATCACTGCGCCACCATGGATAAATAGGCGGATTTGGCAACCGAACTCTTGAAAGACGAGTACGGATAGTTCAGTGAGGAGGGTGAGGAGGAACTCTTTTGAGAGCTGAATCTCATTGTGTGACGACGGGGATGAGGACATGAGCGTATGCGGGGTGAACGGAGCCTCGTGTTTATCACCACAAGCTCCTTTTCAAGATGGGTGGATCCGCTTTGAATGCTAATCCTTTTGTCAACCACCGGTTATAGTCCGCTTGGATTTGAAACGGACGCTTACATACCTTCGAAACTGTCTGGTCTGGTGTAGCAACACTGCTTAAAAATTCAGTTTCGGTGAAGTTCGGCTGAGAAATTGACCTGTGCGAAGGTGTCAAAAGTTACTCACCTACACGCCTTTGCCTCGTGTGAGTCCCACACGAATCACGAAATTGCCGAGAACCAATGCTAGGGGTGCCTCGGGCGCACTAGTGGCAAGATTGAACCTGGGCTGGCCGTCGGAGTCAAGTTGAGGTCGTTGACAATTATCCACGCTGGCTTAGCAGCACGAATCGATGAACGTCGTTGGTTGCCTTTGAATCGCCCAAGTAGCTCTTTAGGAAGAGACAAAGGGCGTCACCGATCCGAGTCTATATACACCCCATAGTGTATAATTAGGACCAAATCGGGTAACACAATAGACAGCCGTTGGTCAACTGAACTCCCATCAACAGTCATTTGGCAGGCACAAGATCTTGATTCTTAACTTGTTTTATCAAGTTTCCGGCATTCCGCATTTTCATAGTTAAGTTTGTATGCCACACCAGTATACTGCTGTAGTAGCATGGCAGACTTGGACGGTTCCCTTGATTCCACAGCATCAAGTCCAGGTTCCATTAGAGCAATCGACAGTCACTCTGTGCATAGGATCACCTCTGGCCAGGTAGTCATCGACCTTCAGACAGCAGTCAAAGAACTTGTCGAAAACAGCCTTGACGCCCGTGCGACAAATATCGGTGCGCCACGTCCTCAATTGACGCCTGTGCGCGCAGCTGACGAGTCTAGAGGTCCGGTTTCTCAACTACGGGCTCAAGTCCATCGAAGTTATCGACAATGGATGCGGCATAGCCCCAAAGGATTATGACAGTGTCGGTAAGCCTCATCGTTTTGGTCTGTATGTTGTCACTTCATTGCCGCTCAGCCTTGAAACACCACACATCCAAACTTGCTGCCTTTGAGGACCTCTCAACCGTCTTGACCTTTGGTTTTCGCGGCGAAGCCTTATCCTCGCTTTGCGCTCTGAGTGATGGAGTCACCCTCACGACTGCTACCGCTAACGAGGCCCCGATGGGTACCATACTTGAAATGGACCGGAACGGCAGACTTAGGAATTCCAATTCCAAGGTCGCAAGGCAGGTATGTAAGACTTCCCGACATCTTTCCTAGCATAATGGTGGCATGTGCAGCGGGGAACTACTGTTATTGTATCCTCTCTCTTCAAACCCTTGCCAGTGCGACGTAAGGAGCTCGAAAGAAACGCGAAGAGGGAGTTTGGTAAGGCGCTAAACTTGCTATATGCATACGCGCTGGTTCCGTGTGCAACCGAGAATAGAGGTGTGCGACTGGCTGTGAGCAATCAACCTGAAGGAGGGTACGTTTTTTGCTTCCCTGTGCCCACAGAGATGCTCATGGCTCAACTAGCCGCAAAACCATACAGCTCAAAACAGACGGGTCGCCCTCTATCAAAGCGTCAGTCACAGCATTGTGGGGGTCAAAGGGGCTTGACAACGTTGTCGACCTTGATCTTTCATTTGATGTCCTAACGGAGAAAACTGTCCTACGGCGTCTTGACCAGGAGAGGTGCTTCCTTTTATCTCTTTTCAGCGACCAGCGGCACTGAATACAGCTTATTTTAGCGCCAGCGTTACCACCGTCAAAGTCCGTGGACTCATCTCCAAGTTTGCTGTAGGCGTAGGCCGTACAGGAAGTGATCGTCAATTTTTTTTTGTCAACGGGCGCCCCTGTAACCTTGGAAAGGTAGTGCAACTGTTGCCATTGGTATCCACATTCGATTGAGAACATTCCCAGATCCAGAAGGCATTCAATGAGGTATATAGATCATTCAACGTCGGCCAGTCCCCCTTTATCATAGCAGACTTCATCTTACCCACCCGTGAGTCGTTCACTCCCGCAGTACAGCTTATCTTAACTAGACTGTAGATGCCTGCGACGTCAACGTCAGTCCCGATAAACGAACCATCTTTCTCCATAGCGAGCAGAATCTAATTCAAGCTTTGAAGGTACACGCGGGTTCATTTGTATATCTGTTTTCTCATTATTGTCAAAGGCAGCTTTGGAAGAGGCATTTGCTCCATCTCGCTCGACGTTTGATGTTGGCACTCAACCATTACAGCAACCGACACTGCACCCATCGTTTACGCCAAAAGCTTCGCTCACGCAAACAAAACACACGAGAGCCACTAATCGTTCTGCCCGTATGGCTGACATCAACCCAGAAACAGAACCCGGCCAACCAGCCGAAAGGGACCATGAAGACGAGCTCATCATGATGGACGCTTCCCGTTTACTTCTTGAACCGGAGCCGGAGTTGCCATCACACAGTGAAACAGACCGGACGGCAACAGAGTTACCCTCTGCACAACCCGACAAGATCGGTCCAACACCACAGCCATTGTTTTTTCCTGATCCCGATGTCGAAGAGGACGGAGACAACGGACAAGCTACTCGTGTGGCCGATCATCACGGATCCCATCAAGAGGACGAGTCTGCCCGCGAGCAAGTTGTTAGCGCCATTGATCGTATACGTGCGTCACGGGAACTCAACGAAACGAGAAAACGGTCCGCAAGCCAAGCACCATCGGCACAGACTGTTTTAAGCACCAAGGATGCTTCATGGAACCGTGGACGGCCTGGGGATGGCGATCTTCAAGACGATGGTCCGAGGAAGAGACTGCGTTTGGCCGAACGGGATGGGAGGGCGAGTTTTAAGTTTACATTGAGTCAATATGCGAGGGCCGGAAGCAAGGTAGCCGAGACTTCCGTGGATCGGACTGAAGACCGTCTTCACACAGTAAACATGGATGCCCGACGGAGTTTATCCGAGGAGATTGATGGTGCTGAAGAGCAAGACCAATTGATGGAAGACGAAGAAGCGGTGAACGTCACTTCGAAGAATAGACCGAGACGGATCTCGGGCCGTACCGGCATGACGGAGGAGACTACTATTTTGCTCGACGATACTAAGGACCCGGGACCCGCCCGCCTCCCTCTAGCACATGAGGAACACCCAGCCCTAGAACCGGACTCTCATACGACAGATCAAGATATTTGTGACATCATTGACCTCACAGAAGATGACGTCAGTATGACTCTAGTGGACACCGAGGTGAACGCACCAACTACTCATTCTCCAAAGGACCATCTCCCGCCGGTGACCTTGCGCTGTGATCTCAATAAGATCCGCGATACGTGGTTGCATCTCGAGCGGGCTAAGCCCGCTCCTGCAGAGCTCTCCAGCACAGCTTCCCGAGTCCGCGATGAACTGGACACGGCTAACGTGGAAAACGCGGAGGATAATGCCAAGGCTTCTGCTGCTCTTTCCCGGATCATATCGAAGACGGACTTCAACAAGATGCAGGTGGTCGGTCAGTTTAACTTAGGCTTCATTGTCACTCGGTGGCAGAAATATGAAGAAGGGCTGGACGATTTGTTTGTGATTGATCAGCATGCAGCGGATGAGAAGTATAACTTTGAGACGCTCCAGCAGACGACTGTTATTGAATCCCAGAGGCTTTTTAGGTGGGTGTTGTGAACTGGCACAATGAAATAACTGACTGAGGCACGGCAAAGACCCAAGCCTCTGGAGTTGACGGCTGCAGATGAGATTCTAGCAGTAGAAAACATCGATGTTCTGAAGCGGAATGGTTTTGAAGTTGTCCGTCAGGGCGGTAACGACGACGAAGAAGGCAGGCTGCATCTTGTAACACAGCCGGTGAGCAAGGACACAGTTTTCGATACGAAAGGTATGATGCGATGTCGTGAATTGATCAAAGAATCTATGCTAACGTCCACGTGCAGATCTTGAGGAGCTCATTCATCTCTTGCGTGACCGTCCCGTAGGAACAATGGTAAGATGTTCCAAGGCGCGAGCTATGTTTGCCATGCGTGCGTGTCGTAAAAGCGTCATGATAGGGAAAGCACTCACCGCGAACGGGATGACTTCGGTATGCCGTGCAACGCAATTTAACAGAATCGCTTTGACCTGGACTATATCGCAGATCGTGCAGCACATGAGCACTATGGATCAGCCGTGGAACTGTCCGCATGGACGACCAACGATGCGCCATGTATCAGACCTGACCTCCTTTGCAAGGTATGATCCATTACTACGCAAAATCGACTGGACTGCGTTCGGACCGGGCGCATAGTTTGCCAGTGTCTACCTTCGACGTTCCTGGTTTGGGATGTGCGTTCTCACAAGCTGGACTTCGGTTATCCCATCAACACCACTATTATGACTTATCTGACTTGTGGCATGCGGATCTATACATATATATTTGACTTGGGGTCGTATATATAGCACGTGCGAATACACTTGTGCTTTGGGATTATGGGTGCTGCGCTTGGATATTCTCAACCTCTATCTGCTAAGCTACAACTACAACCATGTCAATTCATTCCGTAAGACGTGAGTGTGCTAACCTCGCTTGGGACAACAGGTATAAAACACTATTAATCTTGACTTGTTGCACAAACGCTGACCCACATCCCACACAGCATCCCCCCTGCACTGCATGTCAAATCGGGCGACGAAATCACCTTTGATTGCCTTGACGCGTCGAATGGGCAGGTGACTACAGAGTCAACGGTCGCAACTCTAGGAACGATAAACTTTGCAGCATTAGATCAAGTGAACGGGCCCGTGTTCGTGGATGCTGCACAGCCTGGCGACGCACTCCAAGTTGACGTTCTGCGCATCGAGAATCCCGAATGGGGATGGACGGCGCTGTTCCCGGGATTCGGACTGCTTGCGGATGAGTTTCCAGAACCAGCGCTCAAGATCTGGAAACTGGAGCAGGAGGGGTTTGCGTGGTTTGATGAGAAGAAGGGTATAAAGGTACCGCTGAGGCCGTTTGCCGGGGAGATGGGGGTCGCGCAGAAGAAGAATGGCGCTTTTTCCACTATTCCGCCATATCACACGGGAGGTAATATCGATACGAAGCATATTACGGTGGGTTCGACCCTGTTTCTTCCAGTTGAGGTGGAGGGAGCACTGTTTAGCATTGGGGTGAGACACTCATTCGTAACGTTATGATTTGCTTACAAATTTGTAATCATGTCATAACTCAGGATGGTCATGCCGCACAGGGGGATGGAGGTGAGTGCCGGTGCCGGCGGCGCCATCCCGTTGGCTTACTGATCCGGGGTCAAAATGTGTTACGTCAATAGAAGTATGCGGTATGTCAGATCGGCCTTAACATATACCCGACCAGAAATTTGACCTCGATCTACATTGCCTTGTAGGAACGGCAATCGAAACACCTATGAAAGTCACGGTGCGGCTGTCAGTAAGGAAAGATAAGCCGTACACCAAGACACCACATTTCAGCACAGCTACTGCTGATACCAAGCCGGAGGGAGAATATTATTGCACCACCGGCATCGACTCAGGTAAGAAACATACTTTTGACAATAAGATTTACGCTGATGGCTTTTATTTTTTCCGGTTAGATATCAGGGAGGCGACGAGATCAGCTGTGAGGAACATGATTGCTTTTTTGGTTGCGGATTATGGGTTGGATAGGGTAGAAGCGTATATGTTGTGTAGCGTCGCGGGAGATTTGAGGATGCATGAAGTGGTATGTGGGCGCGCAGGTCTTACCGAGACTCTTTGGATTGATAAATTAACTCTTATTAGGTGGACATGCCAAACTATGTGGTACGTGATATTTTGATGAACACTGACAGCTCGACTGACCAATTGTTCTTCTGCAGATCGGGATGATGATGCCTAGGTCTGTGCTCGGACCGTCGAATGAAGCCTGAAGGAGGGGTGCACGTTCTCATATAACGAGTTGCTAATACCTCGAGCAATTTTGAATGTGTGGAACGTGTGGAGCAAAGCAATGCAGGGTATCCGATTGGCTGACCTACGTAACAGATAACCTGTCACTGAGCGTAGTGCGGCTCAATGGAGGCTTCAACACTGTGCAACCGGTAGAACAATAGCGCCAACTTCAAAGGAACGTGTTCATTGTTGCAACGTATCAAGGGCACGGAACAACTTGCAACACTGAGGTCTGTCACGTGTTCGGCAGCCGCACTAAGCAAGAGTGGTGTCTCAGAGCATTGTACCCCTCCGAGTACTCGATCGATGTCGTAATGATGTATTAGGTCAGACACCTTGAAGGGTGAAGTTCCGTACCATACGCATGCACTGACAGTCAGATTTTCTTCAGCAAAGTCCCTACGAATAGCTACTTAGAGTTGTACGAGTTCACTGGCCGTGAACTCGCCCATGATAAGTCGTTACGTGAATGTAGATTATTCATCGAGGTACAAATTATGTAATTGGCGCATTATGACTTCCCCATTTGGTGCAGACTCCGAGAAGATGTCGGACCCCCGAAAAGGAAAGATCTGGCAAAGATCTTGGCAAGCCCAAATGATTTCTGGATTTAATGGGCTAGCGCTTGCCAGCGCCCGGTACTGGCCAACAGCACCGCTTTGCTCTTTCTTCATTCTCTTCCTCCATGGCTCAAACGAAATCGCCCTCTCGATCCTCTCTTGACAGATTCTCTCCAATTAACTTGAAGCCTGTACAAGACGATGCTTGGTCAAATATATTCAAACCACCTCCCAACGAGACCGCTGAGGAGAAACGTGAGCGCATCGCCCGCCAGCAGGAGGCTCAGCGTGTCTCTCGGGAAATAGATGAAGGTATCCTGGAGTCAAAGAAGTTGTTGGACAAGAAGAAGAAGGCTATCAAGGTCTTGCTACTAGGTATGCATGTTTTGATAGTTCTCCTCACATACTAGTAGCAGCACTGACATTGACATCACTGTCATTAGGACAAGCTGAGTCCGGGAAGTCAACAATGTTACGAAGTGAGCATTATTTTGCATCTTAGTTGAGCTCTTAAATCTGACGTATTGCTACAGATTTCCAGCTCGCATTTTGTCCGACCTACTTCCATGGCGAAGCACTCATATGGAAGACCATCATACAACTTAACCTCATCGGGTGAGTACCATCATTTGCCCCAGGGCCCAAACTTCTTTTTGCATCTGATACCAGGCAATCTTAGTTCCGTGAAAAAGCTTCTCTCGATTGTCGAGGATGAGTTAGAAATATCAGGTCCACGTTCTCGGTCCCCTACCGGATCTACATCATCATCACTTTCAGATCACCACCGACGTACACGAATGCGCCTTCTTCCCCTGTTGTCCATGGAGACAAATCTTACGCGTCAACTGCTTCCCGAACACTATGACCCCTTAAGAACGCCTGAGATCTGCGTGCGGGCTGGTAGCGGATGGAAAACCGTTTTGGAGAAAGTTACATTGGAACGACGGGTCCATCCCACTGGTCAGCGTCGCCCAATGACGAGTGACGGGCGAAGCAAGGATGATCCGACTTTGGTGCTTGCGGCGTCCAAGAATGATATCATTTCCTTGTGGGAGGACGAGATCGTTCGGGAAGTACTCAAGCGACGTGGGGTCCGATTGGAAGATTCTCCTGGCTTTTTTCTCACTGACACGGCGAGAATTGCAACGGTGGACTACGAGCCTACAGAAGGTTTGTTACATCCCTGAGTTTTTTATTGTTCCTTACCTGACATCCTGTCATAGCGGATATCGTCCGGGCCAGATTACGGACGTTTGGTGTAGAGGAACATCGCTTCCTACAAGATAATGGTATGTGACCCTACTCTTTCCTTTCGCAGTATCACTGACAATGTGTAAACAGGTTCAGAGTGGTACATTTACGATGTCGGTGGTAGTAGAAGTATGCGACCCCAGTGGGTGCCCTACTTCGACGACGGTAAGTTTCGACGACACATCTGAAGGCACGTTCATTAACATTACTTGTAGTTCAAGCTATTATTTTCCTTGCACCCCTGTCATTCAACCAAGTCCTCGAAGAAGACCGACAAGTTAACCGACTAGAGGACTCAATATACCTCTGGAAAGAAGTTTGCTCGAATCCCCTCCTCGCGCGTGCGAACATCATCCTGTTCCTCAACAAAATGGACATTCTACAGAAAACTCTCGCAGCGGGTATCAAAGTAGCAACCTACGTGCCGAGCTATGGAAGTACACCTAACGACGTGGAAAACGTAACGAAATACTTTAAGGAGAAGTTCCGAGCTTATCACGTAGGTTGCGTCTTGGCTTTGATATGAAATATTTACTGATTGGGACTTGATAGAAACGATTGTCCCCGAGACCTCGGACATTCTTTTGCCATGAGACGTCTGCCATTGTGCGTTGCCTTCTGGCAGTATTTCTATTTCCTCGTCCCGGGCTCACTGGTTTACACAGGATACGAAGGCGACGCAGGCTGTATTGGCCGGCGTCCGTGATGGCATTTTGCGCCATCATCTTGAGGAGCTTAATGTCATCTGATTTTTATGTGCACCCGCACCCCTTTGTGAACGCCTTATTCCTTATCGCTTGTGTTGTGATGTGCTGTGTTATCATCTGGGCAGATCTATTATTATTTATATCTACCACTTTATCTTGTCTTCCGTCTTCACTGCCTAACTAATCTCTGTTGTACTGGGTAATTATAATATCACGACGTCTGATACGTAAAGGGTTGCTATTCGGAGTACAGTGCATATCCACCGCAGGCCATGTGAATCCCGGTGTGTTGGTACGAGGTTCATTGACGCTCATGACTGTACACGGCTGTAGTTGGGTGAGGCACCCAAAACCATCGACCCTCGTGGTGGAAAGATATTGTTCGGAGTTTCTGTACGAAATTATACTATATGGGCGAGGCGCTTCCCAGTTCAGACCTCGGTCTGCCAAGCGGAAAGGGCGGCCGGCCAGCGTGCGTGTGTTCGCTTGTACAACAACGACGCTGGGTGATGCGAGGTGCACCATGTGGAGTCGAAGCAGGAAGAAGGATTAGACTGTTTGGAGTAATGTCTTCGGGGTGAGTCGTTAAGCTTTAAGTCGACAAGTTGTCAGTGGCGTCGGCACTTCTTACTCTCGCTCGCCGACATTGGACAACAGCTGCTCGACGGGACTGCGTGTGTCGTCGAGCTTTTTCTTTTCTACAACTACCTTTTCGCTGTCCAATGTCGCCCTGAGTACCAGTATCAATCGATGGGACCCTTTCCACAGCAAGCTTTAGCGCTCTGTATAGGAGGACATTGGTAGGATAGGTTGATTTGCGGGACGTAGAGTAATCTGCCATGCTCTAGATTCGTCTCGAATAGGATGTTTGCCTTTCCACTCTTTCTTTCTTGAGGGATGTGGCTTTTGAGTGGGGGTATGTCAGTGGTATTAATGATTGAGTTCGCTAAGATCAGGAAATTCTTGATGTTCCACCAGAAACTACCTGCCATGTCGACGTGATGGTGGTGGGTGATTAGTAATTACGCCCTTCCAATGCGTACAAATGAAAAACCTTGATTTCGCCGGAACCACAATGCGCACTGGTGCGCGCTGCAAACTGACTACTTACCTGGTAGCCTGAGTACTGATCGATGATCTGGGATGGGCAGCCACTGACGTACATCTTTTCATTGTATGTAGCCATGGTATAACGCCCAGCAGCTTGAACGTTTTGCCAGTAGGTGCAGGGACAGCAGTGAGTGTGTTGATGTTGATACTATCGCCAATCTCATCCAGTGATGATACTGTGCCCCGAGCGCAGCACATCATTGCGATCACGAGAGAAACGAGAGCCAAAAAGGCAGGAATTGTGATATATGATGAGAGGTCCATATCTGAGAAGATGTAATCCTCTACTGGTATGGTATAGTGCGGCATTGGCATTGGCACTTCGCAGATGGCCGGTCGTAGTACTACGACTCGGAGTCACAACGCTGCAAAAAAAATAGGCAAGTTATTATTACACTTGATAACTTTCAAGGGGTACCACTACGTCGCGATTGACGTCCAAGGAGGTTATAACGATGAAGCAGGTATTTCTGTGGGGAATTGTATCTTGTACGCTATGTGAGTGTCACAAGTGCTGTATGCTGACGATGAGGGTGACTTCAAATCTGTGTGAGTGTTGTCAACTCCACCTGCGACGTGCGTCACGGTGAGCCTGCGTGGTCCAAAACGGTGTGGCTTAGTAAGCCGCTAGCCAACCCTCGGCCTCAGGCCTCAACGTTAACGTCAACGTTCAACCATCCAATGGCATCCGTGGTCCTAAGTAGGTTGGACTATGGCTTAGTACAATTGAATTTGGGTCTGTACTAGTGTTAATTCACTCGTCTTCTTCTCCTCCAACTAACCAATTGATTACAAGATCATCGGTTTAGTGGGGATGTCAAGCATTGCTAGAATCGGTCCACTTGAATCTCACCTGCCCAACCGTGACAGCGGCGGCACTGTCGTATCAATCACTCCCGTGCCGTTGGCCACAACTTCCACCAAAACCCATCAAGCCTCTACTCTGTCACATTAGAGAAAGTGCAGAAATTTGCAGTAGATTTTGACTGAGCTTCCACCTTACTAAGGTATGCATACCTCCACAGGTACTAGATCTTGTTCCGCCTTGATTGACTGTCAATTCAGTAGCCGTGCAGTGGTGTCATTTTCTGATACTGGTATGGTCTGTATAGTATATACTAAGTTGTTGCAATAGCAAACGTGCACCTAGCATATCTTGCCATCAGTAAAACACATCATGACTGATCTCGAAACTGCCAGTGGTAATGACAATGACAACAGGATGTACGTGGCCCATCCACCCTGCATAGTACTAGCACACATTGATCAATGATTACTGCCTTATAAACTTGCAATAAATTATGGGTTATAATTGGTCTTGTACGTAGGCACAGTTCATAGATGCACGTCTCATCAGTGTCTTACTCACACGTCATTGGTACCGTTGTCATTGAAACCGATGCCAAACTATCTCTATTGCGGTCCCTTTAAGGCCGCGGTCTTATCACACCGCCCAAAGGTCTGTCTTTGTGTTCATGATTGTACCGTGGCTCATCGTCCTTTGCTCAGATTGTTCCACGCAATGCAGGTATTACAGTCCACACCTGCGGCATTCTTCTATCCCGCGCGCGTGCTAAATGATGTATGTCAAACAACTTGACCCGTGTTTCCCACTATCATTGTATGTTGGGGGTAGGTATACTACAATGACTAGTTCTTGGACTCAGGACGAGGCTTTAGATCTCCTCCCCGAGACATCTCTACCATCGCTCTCAGAAAATTGTAGCATAGCGCCTCATAACGCCACAAGCGATGCTCATATTCAGGGATCAAGACTGCAAAAGAAAGTGCCCATGGATGGCATTTCATCTATATGCAACGAGTTTGTCAATTTCACTGACATACGGGCGCTTCGGAACATAACTTTTCCAAGATCAGGGCAACGACACATCCCAAGGTACAACCATGAATATCATACTAGCCATGCATTGCGCGAGAACATCCTGATGAGTCGAACGCAGCATCAATTGAATTCTGCACTGCGAACTAAAGCAGCGATTCAAATTCAAACTTCAAAAGCATGCCGACTATATACAGCTATATACTTGGTACGTCCCATCAACTCACGTCAATCTGCCCAGTTACACGTGTCTACCTAGTGTACGTCACGATGTCCTGATTAGTCGAACCCGTGCAACGCCATTTGGTCCAGATGACACTCAAAGTCCAAATGCCAACCAAACTGGTATCAGCTGGTACGTCGTATATTTGACTATCAACGCCACTTTCATATTTAATTCGCTTGCAAGGCAATGACGGGACCGATAGTGGCTGAAAGATTCGGCAAGTTTGTGAGATTCGACTTATGCGGATAAGTTTGTTGAGGGGTGATACAGCAACCGTGTGTGAGTGGTTCAAACTTCACTGTCGTTCATCGTCAATCAAGCCACGGGGAGGGAATAATTTGTGTTTTGGACATCTAACACGTATAGTGTCAAGCTTTCGGACGATGGTCAGGGGTGAACTGGATTTGACTGATCATTTTATATAAAGGAATGACCGTTGGACGTCCTTCTGCCAAAAGAGGACGTTCAAGACCATGACATTGGGGATCTTTGAATTATTCTGTAATTTTTTTTTGGAAAAGCGAGTTTATTATGTAGCAACCGACGCCGTCTGGCCCTACATAAAGCGCATATAGCGACACTAAAGAAGGTGTCGTCCGAGGGAAAATGCTACTTACGCACACTCCATGGTTGTGGAGTAGTGACAGTGTGGGGCTCCGAGTTTGTAAAATTTAAATATGCCCCGCTTTCTAATTTGATTTCATAGTCCTCACTACTACTAACAACTTGTCCGTTACAGGCAAAGCTCATCGATAACAGGTTACAGAACCCACACAACACACGACGAGCCTGCTATTTTCCGTTTTATCCAAATTTCCACAACTGAGCCCTACATACCAGCAACATACACGGTGATACACCACTGCAACCACTGGCCTGGCTACTCTTAGAAGGGGTCTCACTCAATTCCATTTTATTTTCTCGCGAACGAGTGTATATTGCCGTGGGGAACAAGCAAGCGAGAATGATATATTGGGCTGCTGGGTAAGTTGTTCAACGCTCGTCATCGCATAGTTTCACGAATCACGATGCGAGCGCGGGATGCTACTTGTCTCTAGTACAAGCATGATCATGCGCCATGGGGCGTTTACGACGATGTCTCGGATACTGGCCACTGAAGCACCATTAGTCTGCAGCTAAACAGCTTGAAGTCCTTGCCATTGCACAACTGACTCCAACAGAATAGCACTCCCGAGTGCGTTTTTTCGGTGGGGAATGTCCACTGGAATCCATCGTCCATGACTGTGTAGCCCCGCTCATTTATCTCGTCCAGTTTATTTCTCGACGAGCAATATGCTAAGATCAAAAGGTCATTCGGATACTGCTCAGGCCGATCGGATCTTGTCACAAGCATGTTCTACCCTGTTCTACCAGGTCCTACTCGTCGTAGCAATGTTTGGCGATGATCCCACAATTCGCTTGATTATTGATTTTCAGATGCATATGATCCGTGGGTGCGTCTGCCACATCACTGCAAATGTGAAAATTGTGATTAAGTCATCGTTATTGACAGAAAATCACCGAGCCGTACCCTACACTCGTACCAAAAGAACTCGCGGAGTGCGTCTGCCACATCATGCGAATGTGGATGATCACCGTCAATTTGCGTATCACTGTACTCTAAAACTAGAAGAAAATTACGCCACGGGGCGTGAGCTGGCATCTGTTTTGTTCCCGAGCATTCGGCGAGGCAAGCATTTGGCTGCACCGTATAAAAGCCAATCTACTCGACGTTTCTGCTCAGAAAACACCATCGATATTCAACTATGAAATTCACCTCACTCACCACTATTATCATATCTGCCGCAGCGATGGCTGGCGTAGCTACCGCATATGAAGACCTGGTGCTAACACCTATGAACCTACCCTGCGGCTCCATTAGTGAGTACTCTTGCAGCCTGAGTGCAGACCTTAGACCGCGTACTTACGGATATCCACAGATACCGTACAGTGCTCAACGGGCCTCAAAGGTTGGAACAACGACGACGATTTTGGATTTTTCTGCGGACCTAAAGGAAAGATCATATCATACGAAGCATGTCCCTGTAAAAATTGCTGTGTCGTGAATGCTGCTGGGACTGACTTCATCTGTTGAACCCGAGTGAGCTTGTCTTTCCCTGCTGCATTTCGAGTCTGAGTGTTAATGTGTTTGCTTAGCGTGTTGTGCGCAAGAAGGCGTGAAGGAGAGCTGTGATGTAGTGTCAATTTGAATATGACATGCATTGAAGTTCTGAGGCCAATTGATCGTCATCATATGATATGCCAATTACGTTTCCGAACTTGCGTATTACTATGTAATGTCGAATAATCCACCTTTACAGCTTGCACGACCTCATCCATCTACGCTCATGCACCATGAAAAAGACTGTACAAGAGGACTGCCCAATGTTCTTAGCTTATCCATGATAGCACCCTAGCTACTGAATCTCCTGAAAGCCGAAATACGGTAGCTAGTACGTCATGATCAAGGGTCGTCCAGTGATATCCGAGTGTGATCCGGATGGAAACACACCCAACATCGCTACTGATAGAATCGGTGCTGAAAGATTTGAAATTCATAGAGTCTATGAATATTTCAACTAAAACACTAATGAAAGGCTGAGAAGTTCGTAATAAGGATCAAAGTACGCGCGCGCAACAGGCTGTTGCACACAGTCCTGGAGTTGTTCCGGAGCCTAGATAAAACCAACGGATTACATACCTCCTAGTGCAATACATGTTACGAGAGGAGCAGCACGATCGCATAGTGTATTTAGAAAGGGGTATGGGAGTCGGGAATTTCAAGTATACTTAGTTGAATAAATCATTGACTTCGGAAGACGAGATATGTACCACTCCAACGCTCTACAGACCACGAGCCTCGAGGCGACCGCGGAATATCTTCTGGAACTGCGGGACGTTGTCAAAGTTCATGAGCGTGTAGTGTTCCCCAGGCACGTCAATAAATGATGGCTCGCCGCGGCTGAAGTTAGACCAGGGCTTGAGTTGGTTGTTGATCCAGTCAACCTTGGTGCCGTAAAGGGGAATAGCACAGAAAACATCGATTGCAGCTGAAGAAAGGTGTGACAGGTCAGCAAAAGGTGCTAAAGTCAAAAATATTTGACTTACAAACTGAGCCTGATGGACTGTAGTCTTTTCCACACCCAATCAGGGATTCAGCGATGTCCACCCAGCGGCCGAGCTTCTCAGCCGTCAGCTGGAACTCGACGAGACGTTCGGGGGGCGACAACTTCCATACTACCTCGAGCTGCTCCTTCTTCGTCAGCGGTCTCAGAACAGGGACAAGATCCTTAGCATCATGCTTTGGCACGAGACCGAGGAAATACGATAAGTTGAGCATGCCTTCAGTCCAGCCGATCTCATGCATGCGGCCGGCGATGTGAGGAGGAATGTTGATGGTAGCGACGAACTTCACCTCTTCGCCCATGGCCTCGAGCCGCTTAGCGACTTCAAACGCGATAACACCACCGTAACTGTAGCCCGCGATGGCGTATGGTCCCCTCGCCTGGGTCCTCTTGACTGCTGCGGCATAACAGGAAACCATCTCGTCCATGGAAGCAAAGAGGGGGTGGCCGGGCTCAAAGCCACGAGCACGGAGCGCATAGAAGGGACGCTCATTCTGGAAATATTTGGCAAGATTGACGAAAATGAGAACCTCTCCAACACCAGGGTGAACGAAGAAGATGGGTGTCTTGTTTCCGGTTAGCTGGAGGGGAACAATGGGGTCATACTCCTCAATCTGGCTGTCCTTTGAGAGCAAGGCGTTGACATAGTTGGCCAGGCTGGAGACAAAGGGGTGCTTGATGATTTGCATGGTGGGTATATCAGGTAGGTCGAAGTGTTTCTCACTCTGGCGCTTGAGCCTGGAGATTATGTGTTAGCAAAGGTCGGTTTACAGCGGGGACAGATTTAATTACCTGATGACATCAATGGAAGTACCGCCGAGTTCGAAGAAGTTGTCGCTCGCCGACACCTTGCTTTCCGCGACGTTGAAGATGCCAGCATATATCTTCGCAAGCGCCTTTTCCGTGTTGGTAGACGGTGCAATGAAGGTAGCACCTCGGACCTCGCTGAAAAGCTCCTCAGCGCGGGCGATGTGCTTCGCAAACTCGCATTTTTTGAAGAGACTGATGAGACGCGCACGAGACAGTTTTCCGAGAGTGGTCCTCTCCATCTGGTTCACAGGGATGGGAATCACGAACTGAGGTGGCAAAGCGATCATCTTTACACAGATATCCCGCAGGGCCCGGTGCGTGGCGAAGAGCTTCGTGGAGGCATCTGCTCCGTTGAGGTCGAAAGTTGGCGAGTAGAAAATGATGAACCCTTCGGTCTCCTGACCAGGAGCGCGATAGGGAGCAGCAGCGAGGAACGAGTGCGTTACCCCTTCAACCGTCTGGAGGTTGGTTTCGAGCTCAGGAATGCCATATGAGACGCCGTGAATGATGATGGTGTCCTTGATACGACCGCTAAGGCGCATAGCACCATTCTCGATGATGCCAACATCGCCGGTGCGGTACCAACCGCCCTCAACAAAGCTAGAGGACGTAGCCTCGGTGTTGTTGTAGTAGCGTACGAACACCATCGGTCCACGAATATGAAGTTCGCCGCTCTCCCCGTCGGGGCGCAGGGTGGCGCCATCTGCGGGGTCTACAATGCGCATCTCGCAACCACTAATGGGGCGTCCGAGATCAAGGAACTCGCGAGGAGGCTTGGTTGCGAGGATATCTACAGGGTAATTGTAAATGCATCCGGCACTGCAAAGGCTCATCAGCTGAGATAGCGATATGCTTAAAATCATCCTTACCAAGTTTCTGTCATTCCAAACCCAGCGGCGATCACAAAGGACACGGCGGAGGGGTTCTTGCTAAACTTTCTCATCGTAGCAACAAAGGCTTGAGCGGTCTTTGAAACAATTGCTTCACCTCCGCTGTTGATCCGCTTGATGGAGGACAGGTCCAAGCACCCAAAGAGGTCGGTGCGTTGCTCTAGGTCATGGGTGAGTTTGGAGAGTAGGAAGTTCGGGGCGAAAAACAGTTCAATTGACTAAAGATAGAATGATGAGAGAAACATTGAGCTTTGGTTGAGTGTTGACATACCTTTTCGTCGATAAGACGGAGAAGCCGGAGAGGATCGGCAAGGATGGCAGATGCATACACGTGAAGTTGAGAAGCACCATATAGCAGAGGTGTGATGTGGAACTCCAACGATCCTGCGACGTGATCAAATCCGACCCCTGGGATGTCATTATCGATTTCAGAAGAAAGTTTAAATGATGTGCGCCTTACAGTTCAAGATCTTAGATTCGGACGTTAGGCCGTAGTTTTGCCCCTGGGCACGGCATGCAGCAAGGATGGTGCGGTGCGTGTGGACGACCGCCTTCGAGAACCCTGTCGACCCTGAGGTCAGGAACAGGATGGCATCGTCGTCCGGCTTAGGCTCATATGCAACCCAGTCGGCTGCGACGGTAAATTTCTCCCCTAAAGATTTTACGACAGAGAGCAGGTGAACTTCCAGACCAGGAATGGAACTGATTTGCGCAACCCCAAGCTCATTGGTCAGCCAAGTTGCAGAACTAAACAAGTTATTGATGTGGGCGACATGACCCTCCTTGTGCGCCTGTTGGGCGCTAAGCATGGGCTGCAAACAGGGCAGATAGCCAGCTAGCAGACACGCCCAAACAGCAGCCATATTATCTTCGTGCTCCGTCAGGTACACAATGACAATTGAGCCTCTGGGTTTGCCCCACTCGAGTATGGCCCGTGCAAGGTTACGAACATCTTGGTTGAACGCGCTGAAGGTCTTTGTCTTAATGGAAGAGTCATGTGCCGAGGAGGTTATGAATCCAAGTTCATGTAACGGATACCGGTGGGCAGCCTGAGCGATGACATCGTGGAGAGTGTTGGGTGCGGTAACGAAGTCGGTAGTGGGGAAGACTGCGACAGGTGCCATTGTAAGCTTTCTCTACTGGTAAGACTTCCTGAAATACCTATATACTCGATGCCATGCCATTGCTTACATTGTAAAGGAAGTGCTGGCAAGCGAATTAGAATCCATCGGATCCTCCATCACTGACGCAACGCGACAGCTGTGTGGAGTGGCTCGTTTGGGCCAGGTTGTATTTAAAATGACGCGGTGGACGTGACGCAGCGCGGTCGCGCATCCTAGGGTGTGGGTCATGTTCGAATGCCATGTTACATATGTTGCTCCAAGCGAAACATAAATACCTTGAATACTCATAGTTGACGAATATTTGAATGTACAGGCCTTGCAGTTACAATGCTTGTCCTCCGCGCTCGAACAGCTCGGGTATGAATGAATTAGCAGTGTAGCTCCCGTATTAATGTTGGTTTTCAGATAACCGTTGTCCCCAGGTGACCTTGTCAAGCTCATTGCGCCGCGTCAGTGCTTCGTCAGTGCCGTGTCATGACCACGTCAGGGCCACATTAAACCTCCCGCGTCAAGCCCAGCTGATTATCGACCAGAAAGAGGCCGATGAGAATTTGTTGCTTGGTTTCGAGACGGACTCATGTGGCCCCTTGTTCAGTGATGATTCTGATACCACGTCGAATTTGCGGCTCCTTCGTTGCCGTGCTTTGCAGAGAGTTGAGAGAGGACAACGAAGTAATCTTTGGCTGATGGTGTAGTTATATGAGGATGTCCTTAGGATGAATAAGATAGCCATGGGGAGAAAGTACGTGGACGCTTTGAATGTTAATCTGGTTTGATTTGTTAGAATATTGGCCTCGTATCAACAGGAACAAGACTCACGGCTGATAACATGGCAATCCAGCCTGGCATGACTTGATGTAGTGCTGCGTCATACACTGCTGCTCGTGTGGTTTAAGGTTGAGGCCGGTCATGGTAGGGAGACGATCTAGGCGCCAGGCACTCGGAAAGCTGACTAGTCTATTACCCAGCTGCCTTATTTCAACCACTCATCGAAAATAGCAAACGTATTATTTCGGAGGTGACACTACGGTCGATACGAATACTATACGGAATAGCCTTAGGACGAGCCCTTTGGATCCTGCTCACAAACCAAAACGCCAAACTACGCAAACATATCCTCCTCGCTCACATCCGACATCCCACACGCCGCCCACATTACAGCAGCATTCAAATCTTCCACACCATCATTCTTCGTGCCCACAACCCCGTTCACCTCATATACCGACTTCGTCATACCAAGGGACACTTTAATCGCCGGAGGCCCAGGCGCATACTCCTCGAGCTCCGAATCTAGGTCTTTAGCCAGAATCCCAACTTTCTCATCTCGACGGATGAGGCGTAGGATATTCCGGGAGGCAACCTCTGCTTGATAATACGCTGTATGTCCAGCTTTGATCGCGTCGAACGCATCAGCTGCATCACCCACGACGAAGATATATGGGTATAAAGTCTCTTGGCATGGGTCGAGTAGGGTATCCGTGGATGAGATGGCTGACAGGGAATAGAGGGTACGTGGAGAAGACGACGTCGAAGGTAAGTCGGCACATGCGATAGATAGCGACGACGGCGATGATTCTGACTGTCCTGTCGCTTCTTCTGTATCAAGAGATAAATTCTTCAAACAACGCAGTACGTCGTCATCGTCGTCGTCTCCCTGAAACTTGTGAGGCTCAAAAGGTGGTGGGACGTAAAGTTGCATAGTCCGCAGAACACATGCCAGTCCAGTGTCTGGGGCTACGGTACGAGGGTCCATATCGCGAAGGAGCCCTGTATTCGGAATTTGACCAGTGCACAGGAGCTGATGACGTACTCATTTAGCTTGCTGTCACAGGCTGTCACTCGTTAATTTGGAAAAACCTACCAGTAGGTCGGCAGATATTTCCCGCCCTGATAGAGTCCGTACTACGCGTGGTTCTGAAGACCCTTTCATAGCGGATGTGTGTTGGAGAGACTCGAAATCGAGTCGCTCTCCAAGAATAACCCGAACGTTCAACTCCTGTAAACCCTGAAGGGCTGTATCATCGCTTAGTTGAAATCACTTAATGAACGACACGCAAGACTCACCCTCTTCATGCATTGCATCGTCAAACTTTGGCAATAAACGACGACGGGAATGCAGAAGCGTGACGCGCTTTTGCGGGTATACGGCAGCGATGTCGGAAGCAAACTCTATATATAACTATTAAACGCGTCTGAGTCTATGGTACAATGAGGCGACTTACGGATACCAAGCGCGCCGCCGCCTACCACCAACACGGACGTGGCAGCCTCGACGCGTTTCTGGCGTTCTCGGAGGGATGAGATACCCTCCGACTTCGTTCCTCCGTATGTTGGTATTTCCGGTGGTTCGAAATTCGGCTTCACTCCACCTTCATTTTGGTGATTCCAGAGGTCTATTGGCGAGGGCAAGTGGGAGCCGAGAGCATAAATAGCATAGTCAAAGTCTAAGGATGATTGCTGTAATTCTGGTAGATTCTGAGTGAGGATGATGCGATGGTTGTCTATGGAGGTGATAGTTGCTTGCACGCGAACATGAGATGAACACGAAGGAATGTCTGAAAGAGAACTAGAAGGGATGTTAATGTACGGAATAACTAATAGCGGAAAAGTTAGTATCCGTCCAGAGCGGAGCATGCGGGTTGAGTGCACGTACATGCTTTATGTTCGTGACCGGCGAGAACAGCGTATCGAGAAAAGTTGTAAACATCTGAAACGAAAGATGAATACTCCTCTAAGCTCGAAAGCAGCAAAGCTCACGATTCAGGTGTCTAAGGGACAACGGAGGTTAACGGAATATATCCACTGAATCGGAAACCGGGGCAACGCACGAATTCCTATCCACCAACACTACTCTCCAACCCTGCGGCATACCCTCTGCAAGAACTTGAGCAGCTCTTGAGCCTGGTGGGTAAATTTGGAGGAGGGTCAGTGAAAATGAATTTCCACGGTGCTGGTGTTAAACACACCTCCGTAGGAACCACCCAGGATGGCGACCGTCCTTGTAGGAAATGTCGTGGGCGTTGACGTCGAAGACATATGGGACGCCTTTGTGGCAACGGACATGATGCAGGACTCCGAAGAGAAGCAGCTCCGGGTCAGTACGTATTGACAGGCCTGCAGTAAGTACGTGAATGTTGAGCGTAAGTTTATCAGATAACTAAAGAGGACCGTGAGATAGTATCGGCCTAGTAATAGTATGCCGGTCGGGCGTTCGGCCTCAGGATGACTTAGCAAAGTCTCATATGTAAATGACCGGTGGGAGCATTGCATGACTTAAATGACTGGTGGAGCTCGTGAATCCATTGCATGATTTACTAATCTGATGCAGTGGACTAATGTACAGCTACTGCATGTCACATCCTCGCTGTGGCCGCCATGATTTCAAGTTGGGTGTACGTTCATTTCCGAATCATCCTGCCGCCAGATAAATACCCAACTGCCAGCAGATGCAAATTTGACTATAGCTGCGTGGAGCTTGACCATGACATCTGGCATCTTTGGGCAAGGGGTTCATCTCATAAGATTTTGCACGCATTCTCCAGGCTATAATGCTGCGAGTAAAACGCGTCTTGCTGCTGGTTCTTTACCCAAGGCGACCGCAGTGCCCGCAAAACCGAGCCAGAACCATTTATCCATCCATCCCCGTACATTACTTGCCAAAAGTTCGTGCACATCCACATCAATACTAGCACAAGCAATCATGCATCATGCATTCTTTAGTGATCCTCACAGAACTCGTCGTAGTACGAGAATGGCTTCATGAAACCGCCCCACCACCGCAGCATGAATCAGAGAGGGTTTGGTGACAGAGCTAGATCCTGCCAGATGCTATGAACAAAGTTGATGGTTGATCGTCAGCAGCTGATGACGCCGTGAGCCAAACAATGACTTGTCGAACACTTGACTCACACGCAATCATCATTTGCAGGGATCTGAGAAAAGCCTAGCGCAAGCGCTCTACTCATTTGTTCGTGCTGGCAGATTGGATGAAGCAGTTGAATTACGCAGAAAAGCACATCAGTCATGGAGGGCTGCAAACATCTGCGGTCCGCTGTTATTTCAGTGGAGAAGTCAGTTGAGCTCTAGGTATCATCTGCGCATCTCTGATCTGCTGGCAGCCAACGAGCAATGGGATGACGATGGCATCGACGACGCCGAAGATGCCGAAGGATGCAAGGGAAATCCACGTCGAAAATTATGAAAATCAGCATGCGCGAGAGCAGCTCTAGATGTGCGCTATTCAACCATCTGTGCACCATCTTGTTAACATGTCATTCAAGCCCAAGCCTCCCCGATCTAGAGCGCATTCTCTATGCAGCTCTTGTGCCCTGCCCGTAAACATTTAGTGTCCTCAAGTTTACATGTCGAATATGGAAAGGCCATCTATTGCCGCAGATCAGCGTCCTTTGCGAGGAGAAACAGACCGCAGACATGGTTAAACTAGGTGGTGGCTTCTGGGATGGAGGCTTAGCAGTATTAGAAAATATGCCTTCCCCCCCGAATGAAGGGACCTCTCCCTTCTGTCATTGCGTTGCAGGCCACTCCTTCGATATTCAGCTCCTGCCGCTTCGTTCCATAGAGTGGACGACGTTCGAGGATGGAACATATGATACTGCGCTGGAACAAGCCACTGTCATTTTGCAGTACTTCCTAAGTAAGCTTTTTGCCGAGGTTCTACTATGATGGCTAAATCCATGGCTTCAGATTCTGGGAGGGTTTCACTTGCCAAGAACCACGTGGAGATGCTTCCGCGCGAACTCGCTCTCATCGACTAACCTGAGGAACGAGCCACGGAATACCATCACTACAGACAGTTCTTCATGATCTGGGACAGTCTTGACTGCGTTGTTGAGTGCCAGAGTCCAGAGGTGTCGATAATGAACCGGGACACCAGGGCCGCTTGGTTAAGCAACTACGAGGGATTTATCGACCAGGCTTACGATACCGTAGTGAAACTGCTCACTTCGGATTGGATGATGCCGGACCAGACAGGAGATCGCTGTTCCCACGAGGGGACACCAGGGCCGCTTGGTTAAGCAACTACGAGGGATTTATCGACCAGGCTTACGATACCGTAGTGAAACTGCTCACTTCGGATTGGATGATGCCGGACCAGACAGGAGATCGCTGTTCCCACGAGCTCACTCGCGTTCGGCAGACGTACGTCCCCGAGCTTATACTGCGGCTACACGTCATGCTCTATATCCTCGAGAGCATGTCCCAGAGTAGGCATGTCTTCGTATGCCGCAGTTCTAATGCATCTTGGACAGGGATCTGAAACATGCATTGGAGCTTGCCAGCATTGTTGCGGATTCGAGGTACAAGCTGTATGATGATTTCTTGCATCTTGATGGCCGAAGCCTTGGGGAGTACCTTGACGCTGTGCGCCGGGCGACGATAGCTGGGGGTGGATCGAATCCTTGCAAGATTATTCTATCGTAATAAAATAGTTTCTACGTATTTGTTCTCTATCTTCATGTGACGCTCTTGCTCTTATTAATGGGCTGCGAGGTTGTGGTTCGTCCCTTTCTTCTCATGTAGAAAGGATATGTAGTGATCTCTTCATCGTGTATGACGCAACTTGAAACTCAGACTAGCACTCGCAGAGACGCATCAAAGAAGAGTCACGTACAAGCACATACCAGCTTATTTGTATCATCTAAAAATCTAAAAAGTAAGGAGCGATGAGTGGGAAAGTCACTCGCCAGCTCGCGTGGTTTGCGCGTATTGCGCGTATTGCGCGTATTTCGAGTATTTCGCGTATTTCGCTAATGCTCATGTGGAAAGCACATGGTTTTCGCTTGTGAACGCTTAGCTCGCTTAAACCTCTTTTTGGAAATATCGCGTGGTTTTGTCACGTGTTTTCGAGCACCGACTAAATCGCCACAACCCTTGCCCATTACTTACTGTCTTTTTGCAGCGAGTATTATTTATGCACAGTAAATAATAGAAAGAAAATTCAAATCAAACACAGTATTTTTGCTTTTGTGTGTTTGAACACGGGGACAACAGATATGGAAAGACAGGAGGCAATTGTGAAATAAATAAAATTGCAAAAGGAGAAAAGACAATGGGATAATTTGGGAGACTCAAAACCTGGGGAGAACATGGTAACAACATCGTAATGACAAAAAATAAGAAAAATGACACAACACAGAGAATGTGAGAATGACAGGAAAATGGGAGAACACAACAGGAGAACAGGGGAATGACAGGGGAATGACAGGGGAACAGGAGAACGACAGGAGAACGACAAGAGAATAAGAGAATGACAAAAGAACACTTTTACGTGTTTGAACAGGGTGACAACAGATATAGAAAGACAGAAGGATGTGAACTAAAAAAATTGCAAAAGGAGAAAAGACAATGGGAAAATTTGGGAGACTGAAAAACTGGGGAACGGGAAAATAGAAAATTGGGAGAATGGGAAGCAGGAGATAGGAGGACAGGGGGGTCAGGGAAAATGGTGAAATAAATAGAGTCACTTATGGGATAGCAGATTAAGTATTGTATGTACAAGTATGAGAAAAAATACCAAGGTGCCGCAGGCACCCCAAAGGAGTGCAAAGCACTCCTTTGGCCTCCTGTGCCAAAGGCACAGTGATTATTAGGATGAAGCCTTGGCGCAGGAAGCTAAAAAGGAGCGCGTTAGCGCTCCTTTTGCTTCCTGTGCCGAAGGCACAACGGGTGTGGACTCGTCTAAAAAGTAAGGCGCGATGAGTGGGAAAGTCTCTCGCCAGCTAGCGTGGCTTTCGCGTATTTCGCCAATGCCCATGTGCGAAGCACATGGTTTTCGCTTATTTCGCTTAATTCTTACTTGAGAAATATCGCGTGGTTTTCTCGCGTGAATGAACTTGCCGAAAAACTCGCAAAATGCGAGAAAATGTGAAAATGCGAAAATTGGAGAGGGTAAATCTGACTAAGTCCGAAAATGCTGCCAAACGCGATATAGTGGACAGTGTTTTTCACGCATACTGCGCGCCGAGAACAATACTCGCAAACAACACAGCTTTCCTACTATAAGGGAGTGAGCATCGAGAATAGCGAAAGCATTAATAGATTTTGGTGACACATTTTGTTATACACAACTTGGTTACACAAATCATTACACAATTTGTTACACAACTTGGTTACACAAATCATTACACATTTGGCTGCTGCTTTTGCATAGACTTCTCGAGTTAAATTGCCTTCCCCTGCAGCCAAGTGTAACAAAGTGTCATACACTTTTTGTGGGTTTCAATTTTGATGAACAATGATGGAAATGACTTATTGATTGATGAGTTCAGGCAACTCAAACTTTGCACTTGCTAAACAACCGTTTCAATAATAAAGATGGAAGGAAACACACCTATTTTGTGAGTTGACAAATATATATTGCTATATGCAAGGTGTATGATGCTGATGCCTGCATGTGCCATTTAGGAATCAAGACCAAATCACCCCCGAACGTGATCGTCACTCGCAACGAGAACGTGATAGACTCAATCGACTCCAGATGACTTCTCCTGCCAGGCGGAATCGTCGTCATGCTGCACACAACAATCAGGTCATGGCTCCACCAGCTATACCTCAGCCAAATTTTGTGCCAGCTAATTTATTACCACAAGCAGGGCCTGTTCCACGACCTTTTGCATGGCAACCTCCCCCTGACTTCCCCCATCAACCTCTACCGGTGGGGCAATATCCTGGCTTGCCACGTAATGCAATTGCGCATGTGCAGCGTGCTCATGCTCTTCCTCCAGTCGATTACAATGCACGCTTGAATGACCAAATGAATGCAGCTCAAAACAATAGGCGTCGTCAGCGTGATGTTCGTCGGCGACAGGACAGAGATGAGATAAGACAGCAGGCACAAGCAGAGCTTAGGGCAGCTGAGATGCAGCCCCCACAGCAACCTCATATTCCTAACGAACCTGTTCAACCTGCTCCTCCTGCTCCTCCTGTATATGGTGCTATTCATTATGAGGGTGTGGTTGGTCCTCACAACTTCGAAAATCCTCTCCACTACTTTGCACCTAATCCTGCTCCACCTTTACATGCACCACCTGAACCCGATCATCGACAGTTTAATATCCAATTTCAACATCATTTTGAGGCAGAGCAAAGACAGGCAGAGCAAATGGAACATGCACGCATTAGAAATGACTTGCTTCAAAGACAAGCACAGGAGGAATTTCGTCGACAGCAGATCCAGCTGGATTTGCAGCAGCGATGGCAGCGGCAAGAAGCTGAGCGGATCAATCGAGAGGCTCAGCATGCTCTTCAACAGCAGCAGCAGGAAGATGAGCAACATGCTGAGCAACTCCGTAGAGAGGCTCAGTATGATTTTGAAGTGCAGCAGCAGGAAGATATGCAGGTCGATAGACAAGCTCAGGATGCTCTTCACTTGCAGCAGCATCAAGCTGAGCAGATGAACAGACAGGATCAGGATATTCAACGAGCAGGTCAACAGGAAGCAGAACGCCACCGCCGCCAGCAGCAGAGGGTTCGTGAGCAGGAGGAGCATCTGGAAGAGGCACTACGTGAATATGATGATCCAGCATCTCAGGAACTCCGCCGTCAGGACGAGGAAAGAAGAAGAACCCAGGAGCAGGAACTTCGCATGCAGCGTGACGCAGAGGATCAAGAACACATCAATCAGGTGGTTCCTATCCCTGAAGGAGGTCGTCCCTATACAGAGCCTATTGTCCTTCACACTCTTGGTCCTCTTGATGTGGAGTGTCCCAATTGCCATGCAAGACACTTTATGTGCGAAAAACTCACCAGCTCTTCTTTACGGAATCTCCGGTTTGGTGTGTGCTGCTTGCAGGGCCAAGTCAACCTTCCCCCCTTTCCCCCCTGGCCACCAGAGCTGCAGCAGGCATATACAAACCGAACTTTCATCTCCAAGATTCGTCAGTACAACAGCGCTCTTGCATTGACTTCCGTGGGCGTCAATATCGAGGATCGCACTCTGCAAGGCTCTGGACCAAATGCTTTTCATATCCATGGATCTCTTCACCATCTCATGGGCAGTCTTATACCTCCAGAAGGCATTCAGCCTTCATATGCGCAGCTCTACATCTATGATCCCGAGGAAGCCACCAACATTCGTGCCACCCGTCCTGGAAATGAAGGTCTTGATCGTCGCATCCTCAGAGAGCTCCATGATATGCTGTATCGAAGCCATCCCTATGCTCCTCTTTATAAGCAGGCCTATCAAGTCATGTGAGAGAAGCCTCCTGAGCAGCACACGGATGTCTGTGCACGCATTCACTTCCAGCAGGGCACAGACGGTCGAAGATATAATCTCCCCACTGCCGATGAAATTGCTGTGATCATTCCTGGAGATGGATCTGAGGAGGTGTCCGACAAACGAGATATTGTCTTGAGACTTCAAGGAGGTCAACTCCAGCGCATCAGCCAGCTCAGTCACACATACTCGACTCTTCACTATGTTCTCCTCTTTCCTTCTGGCGAGGAGGGCTGGCATCTTGACATCCCTCTCAATGTCAATGAGGGCGGACATCAACGAGCTAAAAACGTGACCCAGCTGCTGTATTATGCCTATCGCCTTCATCCTCGCCCTGCTCGCATCGACCACAACAACATCTTTCGTGGCGGAAGACTCTTCCAACAGTATGTGGTCGATGCCTGGGCCTCCATCGAACAGTCCAACTTGAACTGGATTAGGAACAACCAAAAGAAACTCAGGGCGGACTGCTACCAAGGCCTTACAGACAACGTTCTCAACGATGGCGCGGATGATTTGGCTCAGACAGGTCGCTCCATTATTCTCCCCTCCTCTCATACCGGAAGCCCTCGGTATATGCACCAGCTGCTTCAGGATTCCTTGGCCATCTGCCGTGCCTGCAAAAAGCCCGATCTCTTCCTGACCATGACTGCAAATGGCAGTTGGCCTGAGATCACCGAGAATCTCTTGCCAGGTAATGATTCATGTGTTATTTATGACTTCCTCATTGACAATCACTTACATAGGTCAGAGCACTGTGGACCGTCCAGACTTGGTGGCTCGAGTGTTCTATCAGAAGCAGAAGGCCCTCTTGAAGAAGGTACGGAAGGGCTACTATGGAAAGGTGGCAGGATTGGTGTACACCATCGAATATCAGAAACGTGGTCTGCCTCATATGCACCTCCTCATCTTCCTGGAGCCAGAACATAAGATCCGCACTGCAGAGCAGATCGACTCCTTCATCTCAGCCCAGATTCCTGATAGAAATCTCCATCCCCAACTCTACCATGCTGTGGAAAAATACATGCTGCATGGCCCTTGCAGTCCGCAACGTTGCCTGGAGAATGGACAGTGCAAAAAACACTATCCAAAGTCATTCAGTCCCCAGACCTTGATGAAGGATGATGGCTATCCGGAGTATGCAAGACCTGATAATGGTCGCACAATCCAGAAGAACGACAATGTCTTCACCAACAAAGATGTTGTTCCTCATCCCCCAGAACTGCTGGTGATGTTCAACTGCCACATCAATCTGGAAGTCTGTGCTTCTATCAAATCGGTCAAGTACATCCATAAGTACATCTACAAAGGAAACGACCGTGCTACTTTGGAGATGAGAGGACCGGTGGACGAGGTAAAATCCTATCTCGACTCAAGATATATCAGCTTGACCGAGGCTGCATGGCGCATCTTTGAATTTTCAATGCACCTCGAATGGCCCTCTGTCTATCGCTTGCCGGTCCACCTCCCAGATGAACACATGGTGTTCTATGACCCTGATGATGACGCCCAGGATGTTCTTGAGCGTGCAGCAGCCAAAGAGACTTGCCTCACTGGATGGTTCAAAGCCAACACCAATGAGAACTTGGTGGCAGCTGGAGCCCACAACTACCTCTATCAAGATTTCCCCTCAAAATTCGTCTGGACCAAAACTGCATGGAAGATACGCGAGCGTGGAGTGGCGATCGGAAGGATGTATTCTGCTGCACCCAGCTCTGGAGAGCGCTTCTACCTGAGATTGCTTTTGACCGTAGTGAAAGGTATGACTTTCCATGACGATTGGTATCAATCAAACTCACCATGTTTTTTTAAAGGAGCTACCTCCTATGAACATCTTCATACTGTCGATGATGTTGTCTGCGAGACTTTCAAAGATGCCTGTCAGCGTAGGGGTCTGCTTGACGATGATAATGAATGGATCCAGTGCTTGGAGGACGCCTCTCATATGTGCGCTGGACATCGCATGCACAACCTCTTTGGTATCATCCTCCTTCACTGCAATCCTACCAGCCCTGAAGACCTTTGGAATCGCTTCAAGGAGAATCTCTGCGATGATCTCCGCCACCACCTTGGTCGAGTTCCATTCAACATACCTGACCCTACAGAGGAAGAGGTCCATGACTATGGTCTCTATCTCATTGATGACGTGCTTCGCAAAAATGGAAAGTCTTTGGAAGCGATTCCTCATATGCCCGTATCTCAGATGGCAGCAAGATGGGGGGCCATGGAGGGCAACCAGCTCATTGCTGAGCAGCTACGGTATGATCAGCAGGAACTTCAGCAGACAGTGGATGCAGGAGTCCCTTTGCTCAATGTCGAGCAGAGGGTGGTCTTTGATGCTGTGGTCCATGATGCAATGCATCGTGATGAACAAAGACCTGGACATGCATACTTTGTCCACAGTGCCGGTGGATGTGGAAAGACGTATCTCTGCAAACTCATCGCCTCAAAACTCCGTGCTGAAGGAAAGATTGTCCTATGCGTGGCCTCCTCTGGAATCGCTTCCCTCCTCCTGCCAGGCGGACGTACGGCTCATTCACGTTTCAAAGTCCCTATTCCCATTCATGAGGACAGCTTCTGCAACATCAAGAAAGGAGATGTTGTCCACGAGCTTCTCAAGGCCACCTCTCTGATCATCTGCGACGAAATCCCTATGCTCCACCGTCATATTCTGGAATGCCTCGACCGCACATTACGTGATCTATTGAACGTCGATGCTGATTTTGGAGGAATAACCATGCTCTTTGGAGGAGATTTCAGGCAGACCCTGCCGGTGGTGCCTCATGGATCCAGGGAGCAGATAGTGGGCGCTACATTTTGCAGATCTCGGATCTGGCCCAAGCTTCGCATCTTCCACCTCAAGAGAAACATGCGTCTTGGTCAAGATCCTGCGTCCGATGAATTTGCAAAGTGGCTCCTTGAGATCGGAGCTGGAAAGGGCACAGATGGAGATGGCACGGTGACCCTACCGATTCGCATGCGGTGCGCCAACAATAACATACGGTCTCTCATTGATGCCCTATACTCTGAGCTTCTGCTCCCTGACCATCCTCCCTTGAATGATTCGTACTTCCTGGATCGCACCATCCTCTCCGCAAAGAACACAGATGTGGACGAAATAAATACCACAATTCTCGACTCATTCCCTGGAGAAAAAGTGGTGTTCACCAGCGCAGACTCAGTCACTGAGAAAGACTATGACTACATCCCCATCGAGTTTCTGCATACGCTCACCCCATCAGGCTTCCCTTTGCACAGATTGGAGTTCAAAAAAGGTGTTCCTCTGATGCTCTTGCGCAACTTGGATCCCTCCCAGGGACTCTATAATGGAACTCGCATGATGCTCCTGTCTTGGACCACACGCGTCCTCAAGTGTCGCATTCTTAGGGATGGAAATGGAAATGACGATGAAGCTCAACAACAAGAGGAGAACACAGTGCTAATTCCTCGGATGACTCTTGAAGCGAGTTCTGAAGAAAACCCTATTCCTCTCAAGCGCCGCCAATTCCCGGTTCGTCTGGCATTTGCTATGACCATCAACAAGGCGCAAGGTCAGAGCGTCAAGTGGGTTGGCCTCAATTTGAGCACCCCCGTCTTCAGCCATGGTCAACTCTATGTGGCTTTGTCTCGCTGCACTCACCCGGAGAGAGTGTTTGCTATATTTCCTGAACATGAACAAGGTTCGAATGCAACCAATGTAGTATATAGAGAAGTCCTTAGAGGACTGGCTGATCCTGTTGATGATTGATTACATACCATGTACTTTATATAGAGAGCTGACTGATCTTATGCATTGTGTACTTTTATGTGGCGTAGTAGATTGTACTTTTAGTTTTGTAAAAATGCTGCTCAAAAATTGGAATTGATTTGAAAATCCACCATGATTGATTAATAAGACCAAGGTGCCGCAGGCACCTCCCAAAGGAGTGCTTTGCACTCCTTAAAATAAGAGTATCAAGGAAATGCCAAGGTGCCGCAGGCACCCCAAAGGAGTGCGAAGCACTCCTTTGGCCTCCTGTGCCGAAGGCACAGTGATTATTAGGATGAAGCCTTGGCGCAGGAAGCTAAAAAGGAGCGCATTAGCGCTCCTTTTGCTTCCTGTGCCGAAGGCACAACGGGTGTGGACTCGTCTAAAAAGTAAGATTGCGAGGAGTGGGAAAGCCAGCTCGCGTGGTTTGCGCGTATTTCGAGTATTTCGGGTATTTCGAGTATTTCGGGTATTTCGCCAATGCTCATGTGGAAAGCACATGGTTTTCGCTTGTGAACGCTTAGCTCGCTTAAACCTCTTTTTGGAAATCTCGCGTGGTTTTGTCACGTGTTTTCGAGCACCGACTAAATCGCCACAACCCTTGCCCATTACTTACTGTCTTTTTGCAGCGAGTATTATTTATGCACAGTAAATAATAGAAAGAAAATTCAAATCAAACACAGTATTTTTGCTTTTGTGTGTTTGAACACAGGGACAACAGATATGGAAAGACAGGAGGCAATTGTGAAATAAATAAAATTGCAAAAGGAGAAAAGACAATGGGATAATTTGGGAGACTCAAAACCTGGGGAGAACATGGTAACAACATTGTAATGACAAAAAATAAGAAAAATGACACAACACAGAGAATGTGAGAATGACAAAAGAACACTTTTACGTGTTTGAACAGGGTGACAACAGATATAGAAAGACAGAAGGATGTGAACTAAAAAAATTGCAAAAGGAGAAAAGACAATGGGAAAATTTGGGAGACTGAAAAACTGGGGAACGGGAAAATAGAAAATTGGGAGAATGGGAAGCAGGAGATAGGAGGACAGGGGGGTCAGGGAAAATGGTGAAATAAATAGAGTCACTTATGGGATAGCAGATTAAGTATTGTATGTACAAGTATGAAAAAAAATACCAAGGTGCCGCAGGCACCCCAAAGGAGTGCGAAGCACTCCTTTGGCCTCCTGTGCCAAAGGCACAGTGATTATTAGGATGAAGCCTTGGCGCAGGAAGCTAAAAAGGAGCGCGTTAGCGCTCCTTTTGCTTCCTGTGCCGAAGGCACAATGGGTGTGGACTCGTCTAAAAAGTAAGTTGCGAGGGTGTGGGAAGGCTCGCGTGGTTTGCGCGTATTTCGCGTATTTCACGTATTTCGCCAATGCTCATGTGGAAAGCACATGGTTTTCGCTTGCGAACACTTAGCTCGCTTAATCCTTACTTTGGAAATATTGTGTGGTTTTGTCACGTGTTTTCGAGCGCCGACTAAATCGCCCAAACCCTTGCCCATTAGTCTACTGTCTTTTGCAGCGAGTATTTATTGTAACTGTATGCGCAGTAAATAATTCATATCAAACACAGTATTTTTGCTTTTGTGTTTGCACAGGGGGACAACAGATATGGAAAGACAGGAGGATGTGAACTAAAAAATTGCAAAAGGAGGGAAGATGATGGGAAAATTTGGGAGACTGAAAAGCTGGGGAACAGGAAAATAGAAAATTGGGAGAATGGGGAGAATGGGAAGCAGGAAAATGGGAAAACAGGAGACAGGAGGACAGGGGGGTCAGGGAAAATGGTGAAATAAATAGATTCACTTATGGGATAGCATATTAAGTATTGTATGTACAAGTATGAAAAAAAATACCAAGGTGCCGCAGCACTCCTTTGGCCTCCTGTGCCGAAGGCACAGTGATTATTAGGATGAAGCCTTGGTGCAGGAAGCTAAAAAGGAGCGCGTTAGCGCTCCTTTTGCTTCCTGTGCCGAAGGCACAACGGGTGTGGACTCGTCTAAAAAGTAAGATGCGATGAGTGGGAAAGAGCTCGCGTGGTTTGCACGTATTCCGCGTATTTCGCTTAATCCTTACTTTGGAAAATATTGCGTGGTTTTCTTGCGTGAGCTTGCTAACAGTGTGAAAAAAACTTGCAAATTAAGAATTTTGAGAAAAATTGGAGAGGCTAAATTTGACGAAGTCCGAAAATGCTGCCAAATGCGATATAGTGGACAGTGTTTGTCACGCCTACTGCGCCCCGGGAATAATTCAGCCAAACAACACAGCTTTCCTCCTATAGGGGAGTGAGCATCGAGAATAACAAAGCATTAATAGATTTGGGTTACACAATTTGTTACACAACTTGGTTACACAAATCATTACACATTTGGCTGCTCCTTTCGTATAGTTTTCTCGAGTTAAAATTGCCTTCCCCTGCAGCCAAGTGTAACAAAGTGTCATACACTTTTTGTGGGTTTCAATTCTTATAAACAATGATGGATGTAAATGACTTATTGATGAGTTCAGGCAACTCAAATTTTGACCTTGCTAAACAACCGTTTAAATAACAAAGATGGACGGAAACGCACTTATTCCGTGAGTTGCCAACTATATATTGCTATTGCTATACGCAAGGTGCACAATGCTAATGTCTGCATGTGCCATTTAGGAATGAACAACAAATCACCCCCGAACGTGATCGTCACTCACAACGAGAACGCAATAGACTCGATCGACTCCAGATGACTTCTCCTGCCAGGCGTAATCGTCGCCATGCTGCACACAATAACCAGGAGATGCCCCCACCCCCCGTACCTCAGCCAAATTTTGTGCCAGCTGATTTACCACAAGCGGGGCCTGTTCCACGACCTTTTGCATGGCAACCTCCCCCTAATTTCCCACATCAACCTCTACCGGTGGGGCAGTATCCTGGCTTGCTACATAATGCAATTGCGCATGTGCAGCGTGCTCATGCTCTTCCTCCAGTCGATTACAATGCACGCTTGAATGACCAAATGAATGCAGCTCACAACAATAGGCGTCGTCAGCGTGATCTTCGTCGGCGACAGGACAGAGATGAGATAAGACAGCAGGCACAAGCAGAGCTTAGGGCAGCTGGGATGCAGCCCCCGCAGCAACCTCACATTCCTAACGAACCTGTTCAACCTGCTCCTCCTGCACCTCCCATATATGGTGCTATTCATTATGAGGGTGTGGTTGGTCCTCACAACTTCGAAAATCCTCTCCACTATTTTGCACCTAATCCTGCACCACCTTTACATGCCCCGCCTCAACCTGATTATCATCAATTCAATGTTCAGTTTCAGCATCATCTTCAGGCAGAGCAAATGGAGCATGAGCGCATTAGAAATGACTTGCGTCAAAGACAAGCACAGGAGGAATTTCATCGCCAGCAGATCCAGCTGGAATTGCAGCAGCGATTCCAGCGGCAGGAAGATGAGCATATCAATTGAGAGGCCCAGTATGCTCTTGAGCAGCAGCAGCAGGAAGATGATTGTATCAACAGACAGGCTCAGTATGCTCTTCAACTGCAGCAGGAGGAAGATGAGCGGATCAATAGAGAGGCTCAGCATGCTCTTCAACAGCAGCAGCAGGAAGATGAGCAGCTCCATAGAGAGGCTCAGTATGCTCTTGAAATGCAGCAGCAGGAAAATGAGCAACATGCTGAGCAGCTCTGTAGAGAGGCTCAGTATGCTTTTGAAATGCAGCAGCAGGAAAATGAGCAGGGTGATAGATGAGCTCAAGAGGTTCTTCCCTTGCAGCAGCATCAAGCTGAGCGGATGAATAGACACAATGAGGATGTTCAACGAGCAGGTCAACAGGCAGATGAACTCCACTGTCGCCAGCAGCAGAGAGTTCGTGAGCAGGAGGAGCATCTTGAAGAGGCACTACGTGAATACAATGATCCAGCATCTCAGGAACTCCGCCGTCAAGACCAGGAAAGAAGAAGAACCCAGGAGCAGGAACTTCGCATGCAGCGTGAGGCAGAGGATCAACAACACATCAATCAGGTGGTTCCTATCCCTGAAGGAGGTCGTCCCTATAGAGAGCCTATTACCCTTCACACTCTTGGTCCTCTTGATGTGGAGTGTCCCAACTGCCATGCAAGACACTTTGTGTGCGAAAAACTCACCAGCTCTTCTTTACGGAATCCCCGGTTTGGTGTGTGCTGCTTGCAGGGCCAAGTCAACCTTCCGCCCTTTCCACCTTGGCCGCACGAGCTGCAGCAGGCATATACAAACCGAACTTTCATCTCCAAGATTTGTCAGTACAACAGCGCTCTTGCATTGACTTCTGTGGGCATCAATATTGAGGATCGCACTCTGCAAGGCTCTGGACCAAATGCTTTTCGTATCCATGGATCTCTTCACCATCTCATGGGTAGTCTTATACCTCCAGAAGGCCTTCAGCCTTCATATGCACAACTCTACATCTATGATCCTGAGGAAGCCACCAACATTCATGCCACCCGTCCTGGAAATGAAGGTCTTGATCGTCGCATCCTCAGAGAGCTCCATGACATGCTGTATCGAAGCCATCCCTACGCTCCTCTTTATAAGCAGGCCTATCAAGTCATGCGAGAGAAGCGTCCAGAGCAGCACACGGATGTTCGTGCACGCATTCACTTCCAGCAGGGCACAGATGGTTGAAGATATAATCTCCCCACTGCCGATGAAATTGCTGTGATCATTCCTGGAGATGGATCTGAGGAGGTGTCCGACAAACGTGATATTGTCTTGAGACTTCAAGGTGGTCAACTCCAGCGCATCAGCCAGCTGAGCCACACATACTCCACTCTTCACTATGTTCTCCTCTTTCCTTCTGGCGAGGAGGGCTGGCATCTTGACATCCCTCTCAATGCCAATGAGGGCGGACATCAACGAGCAAAAAAAGTGACCCAGCTGCTGTATTATGCCTATCACCTTCATCCTCGCCCCATTCAAATCGACCACAACAACATCTTTCGTGGAGGAAGACTCTTCCAACAGTATGTGGTCGATGCCTGGGCCTCCATCGAACAGTCCAACTTGAATTGGATTAGGAACAACCAAAAGAAACTCAGGGCGGACTGCTACCAAGGCCTTACAGACAACGTTCTCAACGATGGTGTGGATGACTTGGCTCAGACAGGTCGCTCCATTATTCTCCCCTCCTCTCATACCGGAAGCCCTCAGTACATGCATCAGCTGCTTCAGGATTCATTGGCCATTTGCCGTGCCTGCAAAAAGCCCGATCTCTTCCTGACCATGACTGCAAATGGCAGTTGGCCTGAGATCACCAAGAATCTCTTGCCAGGTAATAATTCATATATTATTTATGACTTCATCATTGACAATAACTTATATAGGTCAGAGCGCCGTGGACCGTCCAGACTTGGTGGCTCGAGTATTCTATCAGAAGCAGCAGGCCCTCTTGAAGAAGGTTCGGGGAGGCTACTATGGAAAGGTCGTGGGATTGGTGTACACCATCGAATACCAGAAACGCGGTCTGCCTCACATGCACCTCCTCATCTTCCTGGAGCCAGAACATAAGATCTGCACTGCAGAGCAGATCGACTCCTTCATCTCAGCCCAGATTCCTGATAGAAATCTCCATCCCCAACTCTATCAAGCCGTGGAAAAATACATGCTGCATGGCCCTTGCAGTCCGCAGCATTGCTTTGAAAGTGGACAGTGCAAAAAACACTTCCCAAAGTCATTCAGTCCCCAGACCTTGATGAAGGACGATGGCTATCCTGAGTATGCAAGACCTGATAATGGTCGCACCATCCAGAAGAATGACACTGTCTTCACCAACAAAGATGTTGTTCCTCATCCCCCAGAACTGCTGGTGGTGTTCAACTGCCACATCAATCTGGAAGTCTGCGCTTCTATCAAATCAGTCAAGTACATCCATAAATACATCTACAAAGGAAACGACCGCGCTACTTTGGAGATGAGAGGACCAGTGGATGAGGTAAAATCCTATCTCGACTCAAGATATATCAGCTCGACCGAGGCTGCATGGCGCATCTTTGAATTTTCAATGCACCTCGAATGGCCCTCCGTCTACCGCTTGCCGGTCACCTCCCAGATGAACAGATGGTGTTCTATGACCCTGATGATGATGCCCAGGATGTTCTTGAGCATGCAGCAACCAAAGAGACTTGCCTCACTGGATGGTTCAAAGCCAATGCCAATCAGAACTTTGTGGCAGCTGGAGCCCATGACCTCCTCTACCAGGACTTCCCCTCAAAATTCGTCTGGACCAAAATTGCATGGAAGATACGCGAGCGTGGAGTGGCCATCGGAAGGATGTATTCTGCTGCGCCCAGCTCTGGAGAGCGCTTCTACCTGAGATTGCTTTTGACCGTAGTGAAAGGTATGACATCCACGACAATTGGTATCAATCAAACTCACTGTGTTTTTTTTAAGGAGCTACCTCCTACGAACATCTTCGTACTGTCGATGATTTTGTCTGCGAGACTTTCAAAGATGCCTGTCAGCGCAGGGGTCTGCTTGACGACGATAATGAATGGATCCAGTGCTTGGAGGACACCTCTCACATGTGCACTGGATATCACATGCGCAACCTCTTTGGCATCATCCTCCTTCACTGCAACCCTACGAGCCCTGAAGACCTTTGGAATCGCTTCAAGGAGAATCTATGCGATGATCTCCGCCACTGCCTTGCTCGAGTTCCATTCAACATGCCCGACCCTACAGAGGAAGAGGTCCATGACTATGGTCTCTATCTCATTGACGGCGTGCTTCGCAAAAATGGAAAGTCTTTGGAAGCGATTCCTCACATGCCCACATCTCAGATGGCAGCAAGATGGGGGCCATGGAGGGCAACCAGCTCATTGCTGAGCAGCTACAGTATGATCAGCAGGAACTTAAGCAGATAGTGGATGCAGGAGTCCCTTTGCTCAATGTCGAGCAGAGGGTGGTCTTTGATGCTGTGGTCCATGATGCAATGCATCGTGATGAACAAAGACATGGACATGCATACTTTGTCCACAGCGCAGGTGGATGTGGCAAGACATATCTCTGCAAACTCATCGCCTCAAAACTCCGTGCTGAAGGAAAGATTGTCCTATGCGTGGCCTCCTCTGGAATCGCTTCCCTCCTCCTGCCAGGTGGATGTACAGCTCATTCGCGATTCAAAGTCCCTATTCCCATTCATGAGGACAGCTTCTGCAACATCAAGAAAGGAGATGTTGTCCACGAGCTTCTCAAGGCCACCTCTCTGATCATCTGCGACGAAATCCCCATGCTCCACCGTCATATTCTGGAATGCCTTGACCGCACATTACGGGATCTTTTAAACGTCGACGCAGATTTTGGAGGAATAACCATGCTCTTTGGAGGAGACTTCAGACAGACCCTGCCGGTGGTGCCTCATGGATCCAGGGAGCAGATAGTGGGCGCTACCTTTTGCAGATCTCGGATCTGGCCCAAGCTTCGCAACTTCCACCTCAAGAGAAACATGCGTCTTGGTCAAGATCCTGTGTCCGATGAATTTGCAAAGTGGCTCCTTGAGATCGGAGCTGGAAAGGGCACAGATGGAGATGGCATGGTGACCCTCCCTATTCGTATGCGCTGTGGCAACAATAACATACGGTCTCTCATTGATGCCCTATACTCCGAGCTTCTGCTCCCTGACCTTCCTCCCTTGAATGACTCCTACTTCCTGGATCGCACCATCCTCTCTGCAAAGAACACAGATGTGGACGAAATAAATACCACAATTCTTGACTCATTCCCTGAGAAAAAGCGGTGTTCACCAGCGCAGACTCAGTCACTGAGAAAGACTATGACTACATTCCCATCGAGTTCCTGCATACTCTCACACCATCAGGCTTCCCTTTGCACAGATTGGAGTTCAAAAAGGTGTTCCTCTCATGCTCTTGTGCAACTTGGATCCCTCCCAGGGACTCTATAATGGAACTCGCATGATGCTCCTGTCTTGGACCACACATGTCCTCAGGTGTCGCATTCTTAGGGATGGAAATGATGATGAAGCTCAAGGACGAGAGGAGAACACAGTGCTAATTCCGCGGATGACTCTTGAAGCGAGTTCTGAAGAAAACCCCATTCCCCTCAAGCGCCTCCAATTCCCGGTTCGCCTGGCATTTGCTATGACCATCAACAAGGCGCAAGGTCAGAGCGTCAAGTGGCTGGGCCTTAATTTGAGCACTCCAGTCTTCAGTCATGGTCAACTCTATGTGGCTTTGTCTCGCTGCACTCACCCAGACAGAGTGTTTGCTATTTTCCCTGAACATGAACAAGGTTCGAATGCAACCAATGTAGTAGATTGTACTTTTAGTTTTGTGAAAATGCTGCTTGAAAAATGTAATTGATTTGAAAATCCACCATGATTGATTAATAAGGCAAGGTGCCGCAGGCACCTCCCGAAGGAGTGTGAAGCACTACTTCAAATAAGAGTATCACAGAAATACAAAGGTGCCGCACGCACCCCAAAGGAGTGCGAAGCACTCCTTTGAATAAAAGTATCAAGGAAATATCAAGGTGCCGCAGGCACCCCAAAGGAGCACGTAGCACTCCTTTGGCCTCCTGTGCCGAAGGCACAGTGATTATTAGGATGAAGCCTTGGCACAGGAAGCTAAAAAGAAGTGTGTAGCACTTCTTTTGCTTCCTGTGCCGAAGGCACAACTGGGTGTGGACTCGTCTAAAAAGTAAGGTGCGATGGGTGGGAACTGTCGCGTGGTTTACGCGTATTTCGAGTATTTCAGGTATTTTGCCAATGCTCATGTGGAAAGCACATGGTTTTGGCTTATTTCGCTTAACCTCTATTTAGAAATCTCGCGTGGTTTTGTCACGTGTTTTCGAGCGCCGACTAAATCGCCCAAACCCTCGCCCGTTACTACTGTCTTTTGCAGCGAGTATATTTATTGTAACTGTATGCACAGTAAATAATGGAAAAAAAATCAAATCAAATACAGTATTTTTGCTTCTGTGTGTTTGAACAGGAAGGTTGTGAAATAAATAAAAATTGGAAAAGGAGAAAAGACAATGGGAAAATTTGGGAGACAAAAAAAACTGGGGAATGGGAGAACATTGTAACAACATTATAATAACAAAAAAAATTGACAAACAGGGGGACAGCAGATAAAGCACAGAAGGATGGGGAGAGAATGTGAGAATGACAGGAAAATGGGAGAACACAACAGGAGAACAGGGGAATGACAAGGGAACAGGAGAACAATGGGAGAACGGGAGAACAAGAGAATGACAGGGGGTTGAGGAAAATGATAAAATAAATAAATTCACCTATGTGATAGCAGGTCAAGTAATATTATAATAAATCAGACCAGTATACAAAATTTTGCATGCTCAAAGAATGAAATTACGATGTCAAAAAATATAAATATAGTATCAAAGAAATGCCAAGGTGCCGCAGGCACCCCAAAGGAGTGCGAAGCACTCCTTTGGCCTCCTGTGCTGAAGGCACAGTGATTATTAGGATGAAGCCTTGGCGCAGGAAGCTAAAAAGGAGCGCGTATCATTGCTCATGAAGGAGAGAAACACAAGTAGCGGGCTTGTATCATAATATGGGACTTGGTCAGCATACAACAATTGATGGGAATGTAACAACAAAATCATCATGCACACATGATTTAAATAACTGAGATATAGGTGGGACAGTGGGGATCAGGATCACAGAAAATGCAACAAAAAAATAGCGAATCGAGCCTCAGACTAGACCCCTATGTGAACAAATACGATCTGCTGTTCCAGTGGAATATTATTGTGCCGCAATTTCTTCACAGCCTTGTGCAACACCGCCGCAGCGCGCAGTGCAGTCCAACCTCCCTGAATCATCGACCAGCTTCTCGTAAAAAGCAGACACAACCTGCTGTGCAACCTCGTCGTCGACAGACCACATAGAATCAATCACACTGCAAAATCCTGAGAATTGCATAGCCGCAGCGAGATGGATCGACTCGTCGGGACTCTTTTCATCGCCCACGGTGGTGTGGCAAGCCGATAAGAATGCAAACTCTGGTTTCTGCCAGTTGGATCGGATGATGTCCTTGATCATCAACGGCCCATCACGCATTGTGAAGGAAGATTCAAATGGTTGTTGTCGATTCGGCATTCCGTGGCAGGCTAGGTGAAGCCACTGATTATGGTTCAGTGCATCAAGTGCACCCTCGACTGTTGCATCGTTGTCCTCGAGCGACACGAAGGACGACACGATGGGCATGAGACGCTGGGCGACAGCGGCTAGCTCGGGAGCAACACATTGGAGTGGCCTCCCTCCGTCCGTGTTTCCTTGACCAATGGCAACAAAATGTTGCGGGGGCGCATCTCAAGAAACCTGCTGTCTCGCATGAACAAGTGTCGCCAAAGCGGGGGTGTATGAGGAGATGTACATGTGAGACAATCTGTCTCTCTTCTTCTCATAGAGTCCTGCTGCATGTAGAGGAAGCAGCGTGAACTCAGCGGTAGGACACCACCAGATATGCGAGCCAGGGTGAATATTTGACACCCTAAGGGCTTGCACTACAGGATCAACGATGACATGCCAAAGTTTCCGAAGGATGCTGACAAGCTTGTGTTGATTATCAAAAGAACCGAATTTTTTTGAAAGGGACTGAAACTCGGAGGACAAATCAGAAACTTCAGTCTGCGTGATATCAATTGGAACGTGGACAGGATCTTGGTAACTTAGGACAATCAAGGCGTCGCAGCTGTACTGACTAGCATTCACGATGATGACCGGACCTTCTTCAGCCGCCTTCTGTAGGTCCGAGAAAAGGGGAGGCAGGAGAAATTGAGAAAAGTCGGGAAGCATGCGGATGCGTGAAACCACGTCATCCCATTGCATGGTCAGTTGGCGGATTTTCGGAGACTGGTATTCAGTAGACTGATCGAATGCGTTGCAAAGGCGAAAGCTAAGCTGCTCGAACTCTTCCGCCAATGCTGCGCCTGGTGTTACGATCCATAGAAAGTTCATCAAGGGTTGTGCGGAAGCGTGCCAACTGGGTCCAGAATACTGCACGGCCTTGCTCCACCAGTTCTACAGCAGTTGTCAGCGCACTATGACGGACACTGCACGAGAAAGCGTCGACAGCAAGCGATGCCGTGGCCATCCTCATGACATCGAAATGACGTGACAAAGACGATAAAAGAGCGACATGCTGATCTAGGAATTTCAATGCAGTTTGATATGCAACCAATGCAGAACCATGGTTTGTCTCCTCGGCAGCGGTAGCCCATGACTTAGCAGCAGTAAGATCCATGCGAGAGACTGCATGAGATGTGTGGGAGAGTTGTAAAAACAGGCTAAATGTTTCATCAAGGTCAGATGGGACGCCTCGCTGAGTGAATCTGCCTCGAAGGCTGCTGGCGAGATGGTTGAGAGACGACGATCGATTAAAATGACCAGGGGGGCGAAGGAGTAGTGCAGCCTGATTGAGCTCGATGCACTCGTCAAGGTCAGATGGGACGCCCCACTGCGTGAATCTGTTTTGAAGGCTGTTGGCAAGATTGTTGAGAGACTGAGATCTATCAGAATGGCCATGGGGACGGAGGATTAGTGCAGCCCGGTGGAGCTCGATGTACTCGTCAAGGTCAGATGGGATGCCCCGCTGCGTGAATCTGGCTCCAAGGCTGCTCGCAAGATTGTTGAGAGACGATGATCGATCAGAATGACCGGGGGGATGAAGGATTAGTGCAGCCTGGTTGAACTTGATGCACTCATCAAGGTCAGACGGGATGCCTTGCTGCATGAATCTGTCTCGAAGGCTGATGGTGAGATTGTTGAGAGACAATGATCGATCAGAATGACCAGGGGGACAAAGGAGTAGTGCAGCCCGATGGAGCTCGATGGACTCATCAAGGTCAGATGGGATGCCCCGCTGCGTGAATCTGTCTCGAAGGCTGCTGGTGAGATTGCTGAGAGACGACGACCTGAAGAGAATGGCTGGGGGGACGAAGGAGTAATGCAGCCCGAAGGATCTCAATGTACTCATCAAGGTCAGATGGGACGCCCCACTGCTTGAATCTGTCTCGAAGACTGACGGCAATATTGTTGAGAGACGATGGTCGAAGAGAATGACCGGAGGGACAAAGCACTAGTGCAGCCCAAAGGAGCTTAATGCACTCATCAAGGTCAGATGGGATGCCTTGCTGCGTGAATCTCTCTCGAAGGCTAATGGCGAGATTGTTGAGAGACGCTGATCGATCAGAATGACCGGGAGGACGAAGGAGTAGTGCAGCCCGATTGAGCTCGATCCACTCATCAAGGTCAGATGGGACGCCCCATTGCTTGAATCTGGCTGCAAGGCTGCTCGCAAGATGATCAGAATGACCAAGGGGACGAAGGAGTAGTGCAGCCCGATTGAGTTTGATGGCCTCATCAAGGTCAGATGGGACGCCCCGCTGCCGGAATCTGTCTCGAAGGCTGACGGCAAGATTATTGAGAGATGCTGATCGATCAGAATGACTGGAGGGACGAAGGAGTAGTGCAGCATGATGGAGCTCGATGCACTCATCGAGGTCAGACGGGACGCCCCGCTGCGTGAATCTGCTATGAAGCCCATTGGCAAGATTGTCGAGAGACTGTGATCATTCAGAATGGCTGGGGGGACGAAGGAGTAGTGCATCATGATGGATCTCAATGGCCTCATCAAGGTCAGACAGGACGCCTCGCTGCCGGAATCTGTCTTGAAGGCTGACAGCGAGATTGTTAAGAGACTGTGATCGAAGAGAATGGCCAGGGGGACATCTCTTCAAGGCCGCCCGACATTGTTCCACATTGTCTGCCATACTATGATACCACAATCAAGTTACACGAAGACTTTCAGGAACACAGGGAGGATGAAGCCAAAGAGCGCAAGTGGGCGAAGATAACAAGTACTGTCAGGTTATCATCAGCACAAAATCCACATAGATAAATTTGAATCGCAATGCGCACATACATAGAAATCCAAGCAATGAATTAGTAGAAACCTGTGGCTCTGAGAGAAATGCCACGAGCGCTAGTCAATTACAACAGTTCCACGTGTCCACTGCGGTCAACCGTCAGCTACCAATCCACTACAGCATCCAGACAGATCAAAGCTAACAAGCTCTGCGCCTGCAAATCCGCAAGTTAAAGTGTCGGAGGCTTGTGAACAGCTAGTGCAACATAGGGAGCACGGTTTGATCACGGTTCAGAACTTGATACTTTCTGTTGAGAACGTCGTGGTTGTAATGATGTATGACCAATGTTTAGCCATCCTGCCGTTTCTTCACTTTCTCGTTGGCGGGTACCTTGACAAACTTGGCAAGCGCATTTTTACTTCTTTTTGCCACTGCAACGTTCGTGAAGTTGATGTTCGATAATTGACCAGATAACAATACTATGGCTGGCGGTGCCGGTGATAGCTCGCCACTAGGGCACACAATCAGGCCTCGTCAGCAAGGTGTCAGACTACACGGCAAAACACGTAATTTGTAAACCAGACACCGCCCGAAAAGGATAATTGGGGTGTGCGGCAGATACGAACTTTGGTTAATCTGAGCAAATTTCGTATAAAATCAGAATATATGCGTCATGCACCACTTTATGGGTCCCATTTCATTGTCGCAAAAAAATCGTGAGTAAAAGGTCGTGGCAACATCAAAATTAGTTAATCTAGAGATGATAGACGTGTCAACCCCTGGTTGTTAGTCGTGTGTAATGGCAACTGTAAGGCTGATATCTTGAGACATATGTCTGTTGGATGTGAGTCTTATGTATTCACAATGTTTCCGCAATGTATGTTGTATATGTTAGGAAGCAGAAAACCCTTATAAGCAAGAGATAATCACTGTCAAATTGCACCAGGATCGAGGTAAGGCAGCCATGAAGACACGATAAAACAAGCGGCGACGTGATGCTTAAAACAACATATTAAATTAAGAGTATTCACAACAACATCTCCTATGTAATCACAGAATCCAAGTCTAATAGCATTACAACTTGAACACAATATGCAGTTTACGCTACGTCAATTGATACCAAAGGGTCAGGATGGAAGAGCATGGCATGAGTACAAAAGTCGGACCATATCTGTGCAAGTAAGTCTTCCCTACTTTGATCGAGTCCAACCACAGCTCCACCCTCGAGGGGAATTCTTGCGTCCCACTTCGGCCAACTGCCATTTGGAAAATCCGGGCAGGCACCAACAAATGCCAGCCAGAATGCGTCGCGGCCCCACATCCAATATTGCGAATCCTCCGGTATAGTAACCAACCAGAGCTGGATCTGCTCCAACAGCTGTGACCAATGATACGAATCCGTGGGACTGAAATTGTGCGGCAATGGAAGAAATGGGATGGGCATATCAATGTTGTTGCAGGATCACATGTTTCCACTTTCGCTCAAAACATCGGAGACCTGAAATTATTGAAGTCGTTATATTAATAAAAACAAGAGAAGGATTCGCTCTCACATCGTCAAACGATATGGAACAGCCGGAGTGAGGGTATCCATCCATAGAAAGAGCTTCTAAGACTGGCGTCGTGAACAATCTATACTCCTCCGCAATCGAAACAGATATCTGGATGGGCTAGAAAAAATTAGGAATCATCAGCAATTACTTTGAAAGGGGCAGGAAAGTGAAATACAATGACACCCCAAACGAGGTGCCTTGGAAGTGCACCTGAAAAGCATATGCCGATACACAAAGGCTGGAGGGACACATCTTGCATGTCCCACATGTGAATTGGAGGGTAGAAGGTTGAGGTTTGAACTGTGCAAGGCATCATGGTACAGTTGGTCGCACTTGGAGATTGACAGGGATTCATATTGATATTGAAGTATGAAGGTCAATGACAATGGTTCATTGAACTGTCCATACATCGGCACGTGATCAGTGGACTTGTCACTTTGAAGATCAAATTGCATCAATCAGACGCTCACCGACATTGACCAGGAACTGCCAGTATGGATGAATCACTTATCGACGGGACAAGTAAGTGTTTCAAGAGTTTATCGAATGAGTTTTACTTACATTTACAGCTGTGAAATATGCCAACACAGAACGGTCTCATGTCGTTTGCATGGTCTGCCCTCAGCATAAGGGCACATTCCGGACAATGAACTGGAGCCATCTCAAATTTCACTGCAAGGGTGATAGACACCGCCGGCATGCTGCACTTCAACGTTCTGGGAGAACGTGTTTATCTAAAGCCTTTTTCGCTGGATGCACACATACAGCCCAGGATATCAATATCTTCGACATGGATTTTGTACACGGACCTTTCCAGGGTGAAATAGATGACGGCCAACCTGAGCCAGAGGACGCCTACCATGAAACTAACAGTGGGCAGCCGGTAGGAATGTCCATTGAAGAAGAAGAAGTCCCGCTGTCAACACTTTGGGATGTGGACTGGGACCGTGGTACTTATGAGATCAGTGGCGGACAAGATCTTTTTGAAGAATTGAAGACTTCACTAATTGAGGGCAATAACCTCTTTGCAATGCCTCTTGCGGCTCTCAAGGAGAAGATTGGCACTCAGGATGATGGGTTTGATTTTGGAATCGAGCTGTCGGGTGAGTCGTTAGTATAACTAGGCTCCTTCGTGCTATTGACACAATCATAGACGAAATTCCTGCCGTGTATACCCCGACAGTTAAACCGGGGAGTCCATACTATCCTTGGCCGTTGAAGGCAGTTAGTTTCATCCCGTTATTCTTTCGGGATTTGAGGATGCTCACTATGCTTCAAAAGCACTTCTTAACCTCACTCTTGTTCAGCTCCGCACGTCTACCCTTTTCAGACACACAGAAGAAAGCTGCGCTCAGCTGGGCCAAGGAACTCAGTGCACACGACGTCCCATCTCTCTGGTCCGTCAAGCAATCGAACGACTGTATATCTGAACTTGTCGGAAATCTGATGCACAAAGTTACATCGGCGTCCAGCAATATCTTTTACATCAATGATATCAGACATGTGATTGCGAAGGTAAAACTACATAGGCCTCGACTATCCTGTGCTAAACATACCCTTAGGACTATGCCAACCCACTCACCTGCTTTTCCATGCTGGATTATCCGGAGGATGGCAGAGCTGGGATGTCACAGGTCTGTAATGGACAGAAGATGCTGCTAGAAATGCCGTCGCCTCCAGCGGCTCGTGTTGGTGGTAAAATATACTTTATCGACGAACTTCTGCAGGAACACTTGGGAGCCTATTTCGTCCCTGAGCGATTTTTCAATGCCTCATATGGATCATCAAATCAAGTGGACTCACGAGATCTACGACAAGAGAAAGAATTGTATGCTATGGGTCGTGCGGTGCAGTATACAGACGTATGTGGCCTGATCTCGGAGAAACTATGATGACATACTGACAAGGTAGCTAGGCTGGTTTTATTGCCAGCGATGAACAAGAGGTCGTGCCGGTATCGATCTTCAGGCGTTCATTTGAAGATATCACGGATGAGCTTGTGTGCGGGGTCACATGTAAGTCCACATTTGAACCAAAGATGATTCTCTACTTAGCATGATCTCAGCGTCATCTGAGAAATATTTGAAGCTAGTACTGCATCCCCTCCATGAAAAGGCGAAGGGTCGGATGGTCTACTCAGTCCCCCTTATCATATTCATGGACGACATTTCCGGAAACATCTCGAAACAATGGAACAAACATCACGCAATATACATGTTGAATGCCAACTTACCTCGGGAGATGTTAGAGAAAGAGTTTTGTGTTCAATTTGTAACGTCGTCCCCACATGCGGCGCCAATGGAATTAATGCATTTGATGCAGGAGTCTATCAGGTGTGTTCTCCGCTGTCCATGACATATCATTGTCTCAAGTATCGAGTAGCAAGGCAGCGGACTCAGGGATCATTGCGTGGGACTGCAAATTTGACGAGGAGGTGATGCTTGTCCCTCAAGGTCTATTTTTAGTGGGGGACAATCCAATGCAGGCTGAGGAGTGCAGCCATGCTGGGTTGAACTGTAACTATTTTTGCAGGACCTGCCATGTTGGCAGCATGAAGGAATACAAAGAGTCGGAGGCTGGTTACAACAGTATTTTTACGGTATGTTGCATATGAAATAGCCGCTATCAATTGATCTGACACATAACACAGGAAGGAAATCCTCGAACACCTGAAGACACGATGGCTCAAGTCTGTCAGCAGTTCAACACAGCATTGTGCTCAGGAGCTGCTGGGAAGATTGTGGCTGCAACAACATCAACTGGAATTCGGGACTCTGCCTCGTCTTCCCTCATCAATGCACTGGTGGAATTGGGAAAGAAACTGCGAAAGCGCGAAGCGGGGCAGCCGGCGTCAGCAGAATCTGAAGTTTGCGCTGCCCTGGAGAAACAGCTCGAGGACATGTTGCAAGGCAGGACACTCCAGGACGCAATAAACCCCCTTCTGGGGATGGACGGTGAGCATTTTCATATCAATCTTCATGTGAGGTTGAACTCATTCAGATTATATACCTTACATAGGACTGAACATTCACATGGATACTCCTACGGAGATCCTTCACACTGTTCTCTTCGGCGTTGTAAAGTATTTCTGGGGCCAGACCATTTTCCTGCTCGAGAAAGCCAAACTACTCAATATTTTTCAGACACGTCTTGACTCCTTGGAATGGGATGGCCTGAACACACCGTCCTTGGATGCTGAATATATTTGCCACTATAAGGGTGGTTTAATCAGCAAGCATTTCAAAAGTCTCACTCAAATTATGCCATTTGTAATCTACGATCTCGTTCCAAAGAGCGTTCTCGATGGATGGACCACTATCAGAGAGCTAGTAGTGCTCATTTGGCACATGAAAATCAACGACACCAAAAGCTATTTGGCGAGCCTCACTCAGACGATCAATGACTTTCTCAACATCACTGCGCAGTGTGCACCGAGCATCCTAATAAGCAAACCAAAGTTTCATTTTTTAGTCCATCTCCCCGCGTACATCCAACATTTCGGACCCGCAATTGTTTTCTCAACTGAGCGCTATGAGTCATTTAATCATGTATTCCGCCTTACATGCATTTACAGTAACCAACGAGCTCCTAGTCGAGACACGTGCACAACATTCACTCGCAACAACACCGTCAAACATATTGCTACAGGTGGCTATTGGTATGACACCAATGTGGGGGGGTGGGTTCAGGGTGGCCTGCTAGTTGTTACCTACCTTGACAATCATCCAGAACAAGGACGGTTGCTTGGGATTCCTTGTGAAAGTTTAGCTGATCCAGGTACAGTGAATCATGCAATTGCAGGTTCTGTTCGAAGACTGACCATCCAAACATAGGCACAGGTAAAATTTTGGCACCCAAGACATCTGGGCATGAATTCAGCCCATGGGAAGACACGCGCTGTGCGGAAATATTCAAGAGGGACGGTCTGCAAAGACCTGTCTCACTCTCATTACTACCAGGGGGGTTCAGTCGTGACTAGTGAGCACGAAAATGTGCAGTTGGGTAGGCACATTATCTTTCAAGACACGGTGGAGAACAAGGTATGTTTGTACCTGCTACATTTCTCCCAGCGAAATTACTAACTATTCAACAGACTCGTGTTGGACTGCATTTGCGAAATCTTGATTTCAACAGCGACACAACGCTCCATCACATTTGTCGCTCTCCAGATTTTTTCATTTATGCCCACATGCCACCATTTACTTCATCTTCCGTGCCTCCGCCTCGAGAATGAGGAGCGTGTTGTGATGGGAACGGTGACCTTACCATTTCCTGTATTTATCCTACACAAATTAAACACATTGCAGGATATCATATGTGCAGTCAACTTGCAGCACAACTGCCTCAACGCGAAATGCACAGAGTTGTCTACGAAGCATCTGTGGCAGGAACATATCCAAAACGACCGAACAACGAGCATCGTGGAACACCAACCCTCACCGGAATATCTCCTCAACACATTCTCCATCCACAACTATCAACACATACACTCCGTTCTCCCAGAATTCCTTCGTGAGACGCCGTTGCGTGTTGCAGATCCTAGTGCTGTCCGAAAAACTGCTGTGCAGCAGATGCAGGGGAAATGGCTGGCGAAAAAGTCCAGAGGAGAGGTAGTGAACCTGCCCCACGACGAAGATCACAGTGCGCGTCCTGCATTCGATCATGCCAAGAAACAGCCCAAGGTGAAGGCTACCTCCGAGAAACGGCGTAAGTCGACGAGTGCGGGGAAGCAGCAGCAACCTGTCCAAGCTGTGACACGGAATGGGAGAGCTGAGACAACAGTTCCACAGCCACCTGTCCAATCCATGTTAAGCACTGAAAACAACCTGCAACACCCCCTTCCACAGCCTCATTATCACCCACCTCCTACACAATTCCCCACATATACCCCCCCAAGTGGCTGGCCCTTCAAGCTCACTACCCCTCCAGACCATGCTACACCAATGGCATCTCCCACCACCAATGTTCGCACCCCACCAGTGTTTGCATCACCCCCACAGATGGCTCCTTGGATGTCTCAGGTGCCTACTTTTGCTACGTCTTCTAGCCACGGCCATTATACATCTATCATCCGCTCTGCTCCGCCGCCTATTCAAGTACCTACTCGTGATTCACTGTATCACCCAGCCCCAGAAACTGATTCCTGTCAGTCAGGTTCTCGTTATCATCCTTATTATCGTCCACCATAGTTTATAATATCATTTTTATTTTATTTTAATGATGTGGCTAATGCCATTTGAAAATGGCACAGGGGGGGACAGGGATAAAAGCAAGCTCGTTTATGGTACCCCAGCATCGCCATCACAAAACAGCAGGCGAAGTGAACTCGAACATCTTGTGCTTTGATGGTAGTGGTGCTGGCACGCTCATGTTTTGGAATACCTGGTGATGACGCCACCAGGTAAATACGGGCAGTACAGTCCTCCATACCTGGGGGCATTGGTACTGGGAGGCAGCCAGGCTCATGTTTTGGAATACCTGGGGATGATGATGCCATGTAAATACGGGCAGTACAGTCCTCCATACCTGAGGGCATTTGTAGTACTGGCGCAGGCAGCCAGGCTCGTGTTTTGGAATACCTGGGGATGACGATGCCAGGTAAATACGGGCAGTACAGTCCTCCATACCTGGGGGCATTGGTACTGTGAGGCAGCCAGGCTCGTGTTTTGGAATACCTGGGGATGATGATGCCAGGTAGATACGGGCAGTACAGTCCTCCATACCTGGGGGCATTGGTACTGGGAGGCAGCCAGGCTCGTGTTTTGGAATACCTGGGGATGACGATGCCAGGTAAATACGGGCAGTACAATCCTCCATGCCTGAGGGCAATGCCATTTGAAAATGGCAGGAGGGGGGGGCTCATTATACACTTGACCCCTCTCGCCACCATGTTATCCTCACATGTGGCACAAACTATGTGCGTGGGAATCTTCGCTAACACCCAGAGCTCAACTGTTTGGCGCGTGTCGTTCAATTTCAATTTGGCGTGTCCAGTTCATTTGGACTCAGAGCAACATTCAAAGGATCCCCAAGATGATGCTGAATCGCTTTCCTCTTCACACGACATCTGGGGGCTCCCAGAGAGCAAGTAGCATTGGTCCCGGACTACAAGGGCCTGGCTTGGCCCCACCCCAGTCTGGTGTCAGACCTCGTGCTCACTCAATGCTCAGGTCTGATGCAGGCTTGTCAACCCACTCTGGTCCTGCAAGTCGCAGGCCACCCATCAGCTCAAACTCTCTGCCACAGGCGACCCGCAGGCACAGTGATTTAAACCATGAACAGATTTCTGTTCCGGATACTCCCCAGGTTTATACCCCGGGCGCACTGACACGCCCATCTTCTCCATCCGAATCGTCCAATCTTGACGAGCCTATCAGTGCGGGTATTTGGCGCCGTAGGGACTCTAGCACTGACATAACTCAACTCACCCCCAGATGCACCAAGTGTTTGAAAACGCATGCACAGAAGCTTGCCAGTGATCATGGAATACCATTGCAGAAGTTGCTTGCATTTATCGATGTACGTCACTCACTCTTGTTTTGTGATATGAATATGATTGGGTTCACGCAGAATGGTGATTTATTTTTGATGCTTCTTGAGCTGAGGGCCGGTCAGATTGAACGAGAAGAAGGGACTGAAGCAAACACCCTACAGGAATTAGAGAAATTAATTTCTTCGAAGGACTTCGAGGTGCGGCTGATTCGTTCATGGATTCATTCTTTAACTGGCTGTTTTCAGAGCGCACTAAAGAGTCGTCTTACCGCTTGTATGCTGTCCCCTAACCTGACTGCATACGTGACCGACACCCAACAACATGTCATGGTAGGTTGTTTTCATTCAATCTTGCCCGATCTCACCGTTTACATCATAGGAATTTATTCAAGGGCACCTTGAACTTTTCAAAATCACTGAGGACCTCTTCGACGACAGCGAGTTGCGTATGCAATTGGGTAAATTGGTCACGCGGCTTTTGGCGACCATCTGCGGCCAGATCAAGAATGCAGTAAGTACATTTTAAATGTATGGGAGTACTTATGGAATTCATTATATCCTTAGTTAACCACATCGATCATCAAGAGATTGAGTATTATGGATGCCCTCAAGCCCCTTATACACAGTGGTATGGAAGTTGACTCTTCGCACTGGACCAGATTTGCGTTTTTGGTGAGTTTCTTCAGATGTCTAACATATTTTCACTTATCTGAGACAGCAGCGCTGTCTCCGCATTTTCAGTCCATATGGTCATAATGATACATCCAAAGTACTGTAACTACCATGAAAAATAGGATACAATAATACTGTAATTCACCAGTGCTCTAAGCTAGTGTCTCAGATGTATCAGGGATCCTCCACTGTCAGAAACAACATACATCCTATTCAGGCCTTCCCACCATATTCCCACACATGATATTTTCGCATTTTCCAGCCACACAGTGTGGGAATTACCCCACAACACCAAAAACATCGCCCATTTTGGGAATCTCCACAATATCAATTATTCCCACACCCTCCCCACCTCACTGCAGCTTCACCACTACACCACAATAGGTCCCCCTTCATATATAAGTAGTAGTTTAGTATATATATGTATGACATAATATAATAGACCGCTTTTTTGGCTCATTTGTGTGCCTGCTCCTCCTCCAGGGGCCATTTAACATATGGTATGGTATAGAATACTTTCGCACTTTTGCCCCTTTGACATGGAAGTGTTCTATGATAGTCAGAACATGTTTATAAGCATATATGAATAGATTCCCATCTTTATTTGACCCCCTGGAGCGCCCTATATCAATACATATAATATATGTACAGAAAACACAAAATAGGTTCGCATTTTTTGATTTCTAGCTATATGAACTTGGAAAAATTGTCCCCAACATCTATTTAATAGTAGGAAGAATGTATCAGGAGCTCAGGACCACAGGGAAAGATCTTGTTGTGTAGTGCATTCACCCTCTCCTGGTGGTTCACCCCCTGTGAAATTTTTTCCTGTAGGAGCAGACCTTAATTGAGGCAGGGAGTCTATTTCCATGTATATTTGGAGTAGATGTATCATATAGCTAGCCCAGGACACACATAGGATCCTGCTACAGGAACAAAAACATAGAAAATCGCATTTTTGACATTTTTGATACTTTTCAGTATCTCACCCTTGCATATCTAGTCAACCCTGCTCATATATCATCAGTAGTACATGCAAATATGTGTCTTATGTTAAGGATCAGCTAGATATAGGGCAGAAATTTGAGATATGATGTAAAGAGGTTTTTCTACTGATTAGAAACCTATATGATAATAAAGCCTGTGATAAGTGATCAGAGACCTGGGATATCTCTCATATATGTCCCTCATGATATGACTAAAGTTTTAGAAAGATCCATGAATGATTGACCGAATGACAGGCAAAATGACACAGGTGTGAAAAGTGACAATTGACATTTTTTTACACAAAGTCACATTTATAGCTGATGCAGGTCAAAGATTTCATTAAAAATATGTAGAATAGATGGTAAACTACACAAGGAACATATACTACAGACTGCCCTGAGGATAGAGGTGGGTGGAAGGGATGTAGTGTAAACATGAGTTGATCTAGGATTAAAGTCTGACTACTACTCAACTGACCATTTTCGATGTTTTGGGTCTGTGAACTTTCCCACACTCAATTTCTTATCTATTTCACTCCCTCAGCACTTAGTTATTGTTGGATTGATATGTAACTTTAGGTATATGGTACTGAATATATATGAATTCTCCTCCAGGTTTCTGATTATTAAATTTCGATGTTTTGAAGTTATAGTCTCCTTATCAGTAGAAATGGCAAGCATATAGCCTAGCTCATATCTCTAGCCTATTTTGAGCTGATCTTGGTGATAAAAGTCAATATATATCCTATTGTAATAATATATGAACAGGTTGGACCATGGATGCAAGGGTAAGATACTGAAAAGTATCAAGAATGTCAAAAATGCGATTTTCTATGTTTTTGTTCCTGTAGCAGGATCCTATGTGTGTCCTGGGCTAGCTATATGATACATCTACTCCAAATATACATGGAAATAGACTCCCTGCCTCAATTAAGGTCTGCTCCTACAGGAAAAAATTTCACAGGGGGTGAACCACCAGGAGAGGGTGAATGCACTACACAACAAGATCTTTCCCTGTGGTCCTGAGCTCCTGATACATTCTTCCTACTATTAAATAGATGTTGGGGACAATTTTTCCAAGTTCATATAGCTAGAAATCAAAAAATGCGAACCTATTTTGTGTTTTCTGTACATATATTATATGTATTGATATAGGGCGCTCCAGGGTGTCAAATAAAGATGGGAATCTATTCATATATGCTTATAAACATGTTCTGACTATCATAGAACACTTCCATGTCAAAGGGGCAAAAGTGCGAAAGTATTCTATACCATACCATATGTTAAATGGCCCCTGGAGGAGGAGCAGGCACACAAATGAGCCAAAAAAGCGGTCTATTATATTATATCATACATATATATACTAAACTACTACTTATATATGAAGGGGGACCTATTGTGGTGTAGTGGTGAAGTTGCAGTGAGGTGGGGAGGGTGTGGGAATAATTGATATTGTGGAGATTCCCAAAATGGGCGATGTTTTTGGTGTTGTGGGGTAATTCCCACACTGTGTGGCTGGAAAATGCGAAAATATCATGTGTGGGAATATGGTGGGAAGGCCTGAATAGGATGTATGTTGTTTCTGACAGTGGAGGATCCCTGATACATCTGAGACACTAGCTTAGAGCACTGGTGAATTACAGTATTATTGTATCCTATTTTTCATGGTGCTACCAGGACTGATACATCAATTCTACAGCTACTGGTGGCATTTTCTTGATCGGAGTTTGTGGTCATGAAAAGCTCTCCCTCCAGGATATTTTCTCCCCCTACCTCATTGCCTCGCTTTACCCAGACCTCCAACAGCACATCAAGATACTGTAGAGATACACCTGGATAGCCCAATTGGTAAGCCTTATTAGGCTTACCTATAACGTGCCTCGTTAACTATATTTAGGCTTGATTACACTAATCTCCCAACACCAGTGTTAAATAATGCCCTAAATATTCTGATACCTTATATCTACTGTACTGTAGCCTAGTGTTAAGTAAGCTGGCGCGTATCCTGCCTTATCAGGCCTTATCCCGCCTTATCCTGCCTACGGTTGATTCCGGCAGTTCCCGCAAATCTACCGTGTTTGTCATAGCGGTTGTTCTGGCGGGTTCCCACGCCTGCTCCCTCCTACTCCCTACACTGCTGCACACTGCGCACCGCCGCCACCTCCTCTGCAGCTCAGCAGTCATCACTGAGAACACCATTACCCTCCACAACACCTACTTCACCCCAAATCCCAGCACTCCTGTGGTCTGTGCGCCTCCCAGCACTCCTGTGGTCTGTGCGCCCCCCAGTACACTGCCTGCACTACATTGGCTGTGCCAGGCTGCCTCCTGCCCTCTAAAACGCCCCCATCGATCTCAGAACCCGTCTACCTCACATCAGGCCACTATTTCCCTTCACAACGCCTACTTTACCCCAAATCCGGTGCTCCTGTGGTCTGTGCGCACCCCAGCACGCTACCTGCGCCACGCTGCCTCTTACCAACTACCCTCTGGAACACCCGCCTCAATTTCAGAACTCGGATACCTCCCATTGATACCAGAACCCATCTACCCTCTCAACTTGACCTCAGAACCCATCTACCTCGCGTTGATCTCAGAACCCATCTACCCTCTCAACTCGACCTCAGAACCCATCTACCTCCTACTTTATCATACTTGTAGTCTTCAACCATCCCACTGGCTCCTCATGTCTCGCCCAGGATGTCATTCTAAGCTCAAGGGCCTCTCAAAGTCTATCATTTCACACAACTATCGAGGGCGACATTGCCAGACTCATATCCTTACAGCTGGCCGTCAGCTTCAACAGAAGGAGGCAGCGGATGCAAGCCGTCAGGCTCAAGTGCAAGGTATGTATTTACGCTCCCATGCTTGCTTATAACTAATTTACATTTCTCTTAGAGATGTCCAGCGAGGAACGCCAATTGGTAGAGAATATGATGACCGACTATGGAATGGATGTCGAAGCAATACCATACTCCGCACCTCCAGGAGAGGAAGGGGTAGAACTGAGTCATGGAGGTGGGGAACACGAGGCGTTTGAAGGACTCGCTGGTCAAATAGCAGACCTTAATGGCTAGTACGTATCTTTTTTGTCTATCTCTATCGTGTCGCTCATGCCATCCGCCAGTCGCTATATTGATCCTCGCACTCGGGAGGACTGTACAGAAAACCAAACGGATCACTGGAATCTTCAAATGGACTTGCTCATGGACGCTTACCTAGACTACCGTTTCCGCGATTCTGGAGACGGCTTTCCAACCTTTGACGACATGCCTGCAGAACCACTTCCAGATGATTCTTCCGGTGTTTTATTAAGTGATATAGAACTTATTGATCTTTTCAGTATGTTTATTTGAAAGTTCCAATTCTATGTTGTGCTAAATCATTTACAGAGCGAAGCCGTTCTTCTCTTCAATCGCAGCCCTTCCATGTGTACCCCAATGAGGCCTTAATATATCATGGTTACATTGGGTGTGCACCCCTGTATCCCACAGCTGCCATATCACTGCATACTCTTGCCGCGTACCATCAAATCCATCGATCATGTCCCCGATTCAGCATTCAAGCCCAAGTGAAAAGTCTTTGTTTCCTGCATGATGTACGTATACATTACATCATTTGACTAATCTAAAAATGCTGTCATAGACTCCTTATCGGCCATACCTTAGCGCGCAATTTTCGGCTGCCTATGATGTCTATTTGGAAATACTTCACCGAGTGAAACAACGTATTCACACAGCACTCAATCAAGACATACCAAACTGGCGCATGCTGAATTCATGTCCAGCTTGCTTCTATAAGCTGGAGGATGAGCCGGTGCTAGAATTTGATTGGCTGGTATCCATCGACGGCAACAATAGTTTGAAATGCTGGGACTCCATGATTTACAGCTCGAACCCATGCATGGACTCTTGTAAGGCACAGTCAGATTATTGGCTTGATACCTGTGATGTAAACAGGTTCAAGAATGAAGTCCAAACACGAGAAGTAAGATGAGTCTCTTCATGCAATGTTAGTCTGACCATACTACGCAGAGGGACACGAACGATGATAACTGGGTGGACGAAAACATCACAGCCGAAGGCACTACCCCGGCATTCAATTGTGTCAACCGATGGCACAATGCGGGTCCGGAGACTCATAAAAAAATGTTCTCAGTTTTTGATGAATCAGGAATATTTATTGCGGCGTGCCGTCATAGATTTATTATTCTAGCGTGCGACATGATATGGAGCGGAGAATTGTTAAGTTTTTTCTTAGCTCATTTTAAACTGGCGCTGATTGACAACAGAGCGAAATACCCACTAGCTATAATTGAGAAGCTCCTCGCTGTATACGGCAAAAACGGCGGCTGTGCTTACGATATTGGATGCGCATTTTTGAAGACACTGCTCAACAGTTCCTTGGGTATGCGAGTGCGCGAGTTAGACTTTCGTCTGATGGTGGGCGCATTCCATGGACATGCCCATAATCGTAAGTGCCAACTAGATTGGCATCCCATGTACATTCCGGGAACTGGACACACTGAGGGCGAAGGGTGTGAACATGTGTTCTCATCATCAAATGAACTTGCTCGTGGTACGAGACACGCAAGTTCATTCCACCGGCGTCAGACTGTCGAAGAACATTTTTCATTCTGGGACGCTGACAAGTATGCCACCCTCAGTGCGTAAATCTTGCTTAAGTCCCTGGTTTGCGCCACTGATTCCGTCAGGCAATTTCATTTGGAACCACTATCGCGAGGTGCTTAACTCTATTCAGACGCTTACTGCTGAGCTAGCTGCCATCAAAGCAGAGCTCACGCTCACTGACGAAGATTTCTCTCAATTCCTGAAGGATGAACATGAATACCTTGATGGATTGAAGTTGCCGCCAGTCAGAGACCAACTTTGCATATGTTATGTTGAAGTTCTTGATGAGCTTGCTGAACGACGGTGAGTAAAGTTTGCATAGCTGTAGTCATAGTGCATCCCTGATATAACTAATTTAGCGCCGATTGGGATATGGCTCGGGAAGTCAGCAATAATGCTCTGACTAGCATTCCCACCGGTAGTTTAGAGGAGATCAACAATGCCCTTGCCCAAGCTCGGATCCATGTGGACTCTTCCTATGCGAAGTTACAGCATGCTGAGGGGCTCGTCGCACATATCAAAACTCGATTGGCTGTGGACCAGCGGTGGGAGATTGGTGCACCGGAGTACGAACATTATAAGGAAGAGGCATCCCTGGGTAAGTACCATACTGCCCTAGACAAGCTCGAGCGTCTCGTGGTGATGAGGCTATTCGAACTCTCTAAACTGTCGTTATCGGGCACAGGTAAGTTTATCTATGCCGAAATAGTGATACTAATTTTTTTCTAGGGTACAAGCTACGTCAGCAGATCGGCAAGGCTCTACAACTTCGTTCGGATGCCATCCATAATGCTATTAATCGCTACAACATACAGACTGCAGCCCTAAATCCACCGCATCCCAAGATCTCCTGGAAAGATATCGCTGACTATAGTTTTCTAGGTGAATTTGATCTTCTGCGATATTCTCGCGATGATGTTCAAAACAGAGATTGGTCAAAGCCGGGACATCGAGAAGCTACCACTAAATTCTTTAAACTTTGTCGAGCATGCGAAGAAATTACTCAACTCAATGTTGAAGTCTGCCGTCTGCGCACTGCCATTCACGGTGAAGAACTCCATGTGTTTACCGTCTTACAAGAACTTCTGGTTTCCAATCCGCACCTAGGTTATGAGCTGCGACGCCAACACCATTTGCGTGCGGCTATCAATGTAGCACACTCCTACCGCTTGAATCGCATTGAAAGTCTGGTAGGCTTTTCTGGAATCAGGGGAGTTGGTATCCGCGCAGAGCATGCTGCTGATGTTACCGACTGTGGTATGTTTGATTGGCAATCTTGGATTTCACGCTAATATTTTCATGATCAGAACATCTTGCAAATATCTTGCCAATCATCAATACTGAGGATGCTGACATAGACGCCATTGATCGTGAAGAGCAGGACACATTGACGGAGGATATGGCTGATTTTTTACAGTCGATTGACTGACTTGTGTACCACCTACATACCGCAACTTGTACCTGTAGTTCCATATCTCTGTAATTCATTTGATTTTGCCGATTTTGCCATTGTGAAATTAACTTGCATGGTAATGTAGCATACAGTTGTACTAGATCATTTGAGCAATAATGTAGCTAATATTGTAGTGTACAGCGGTAGACTATAGCGCAATGCGATAATGTAGCATACACTGATTGAATACAGCGGTGCAATGCGATAATGTAGTGTACATAATAGCTTAACTTAGGTATGGCTGCTATTACTCTCAATTACATGTACACTCGCTGAGTTAGCAGCAGCTTTCAAACATGACTCCACTGCACCTGGTTGTGCTTCATGGCATCTTCACTATCTCTAGATGCCCATCAAACTGACCACTTCAGCATTCCAGGTCTTGCTGCACTATATAATACTCCAAAGTTTGCAATAGGCTTCAGCAACAACGAGCGTCAAGCTGCCACACGGGCTTTACTCAGACACGATGCTCATATTGATGGCTCCCATTATCAGACCAGGACATTGGGTGGTCTTCACCCATCACACATCAATTTCAATAAGTCGACGGATGTGAACGAGACAGAGCAGTCCCTTACTCATAGTGAGCTGCTTGAAGCAGCTACCCAGGATGTTTTTGATGCAGTCAGTCATTCTTTTTTTTCTTTCTCAAAACTCACAATGTTTTCAGCTCACTATGCAAGACCGTCTTGACGGTGGTATATCCCTTCTCTTTCAATGCACTGGCAGTGAAATATCGCCAAATCTCTCCCCAGAACAAGTCCTCATTGACGTCTATATCACGCCGCGCGAGTTACAGGAAAAGCAGCAGCAAATTAGCGGAGACGTCGCTGTCTTAGTTCAGGCGTTCGCACAAGAGTTCGCAGTACCTCATTTGAGGCGTTTTGCTGCCCGCTGTGCCATTGAAAAGGTCAAACCCAGTATGCGCTGTAAGTCAATGATGATTTATTACTATGTTCTTTGCATTGCTAACACGAGTTGAAGTCCCTGCCACTCATATCAGCACTGCTGGTCCACGGCACCTCCCTCCACCTATGGTTGCCACAGGAGCTCGAATCCAGTGCTCTGCGCAACCTCCCAATGCCTTTTACACTGAACTGCAGTCCCCTCTTCATCGTTTGGACTCTGCTGCCATTCGTCGTGGTGTGGAATTGGCCAACAAATCTTCATGCTCAGAGATGCGTCAATGCCGTCCAGCTGATGCATTCGCCAAGGCTGCTCCGCTTATTGCGGCACCAACTCTGAATCTGTCAATGGTCGGGTCGCCACTTATTAGTATCGGGCCCCATACAGATGCTGCACTTGATCGGCTGAAATTGGGTGATGAGAATTTGCTGAAACTCCGAACATTGATCGGAACGGTTCACAGCAGCCAATGGGAGGCAGTGTTTAGGTCTCCTACATGGGACTTAACTTATGAACAATCTTCTGCTTTGTCTAACGCCCTCCTCGCGGACTTACAGGTGGGTATGAGGGTCATCAACCCTGAGGTTGCTACCTTGAAGGTTAGTCATATTCCATTCTTCATAATTTTTATTATTAATTCCCGTCCATAGTACAACCGATCATCGGTGCTTACCACCATTCTTAAGGTTCTCGGCATCTTAGTGTTTTTGTGTGTGCTTTACCTTTTTGGTCTGTTATTACTGTAGATCTCAAATGTTCTGCCTTGCTTAGTATGGAAAAACGTGATCTTTGGCCCTAACCGTCACTGTTGATGGACCTGAAAAAAACCTCTTCATGGTGCATTAAATAGTTAGACAAATAATTGTGGGTGTTGACTAGCCTCGGCTCTTCCTTGTAGCCAATGGTTTCCCAAACATTTTTCGCCAACAAGCGCAGTTCAACTGCGAGACACGTTCAGCTGCCTGCCCGTCGATGTGTGAAGGTTACACTCAGTAAAGAAGCCCGTGCTGTTCTCAGGCTCGAGCGACGCGCCAAATCCCTTCAGTTCAGGGACGCGTTAGACGACACATGGAAGCAGCTCGACGATGCTACCAAAAAAATAGCGACTTCGCACCATAAAAGCATCCGCCAAGTTCAGAATGACTTATACATTGGTCGTGGACTTCTCCGCTCAAAGCGCTCTAAGGCGAATTTATGGAATGCATTCTGCTGGAAAAAGAACCAAGATACAGAGAATGGTAGGTTTTCATAATTATCACATTGTCATGCTCTGTTGTCCTCACGCATTGTTTTTTTGCAGATAGCCACGGTAAAGCAGTGCTTCAAACCCTGGTCCATGATCACAAGTCTGAATAGCTCGCGCTCTCGAAGGAGGAACAAGACGAACTTCTCGCCGAGTTCACTGCATGGAAGGAGACGAAGAAGACTAGTGTTCGCACCATGGCCAAGTCAAAAATTAACGACATCACGCAAACCTTGAAGGCAGTGGAGAACGAGGTATGTTCTCTGTTGAATCCATCTCTGACATCAGCTCACATCTTTTAGCTGAAGAGCCTCAATTGTCGTACAGGCGCAGAATCAATTCTATACACTACACGTGGATCGACTGATGTCCCCCTCCGAGGTATTGCATTTGCCACTCAAGGTGTCGAGAACTTCATGGATACTGTCATGGGGGTCAACAATCAGGATTTAGTTAGCAAAATGGAAGGTTTTGCTGTCCAGGGGATGAAAGGTTAGTGTCTTCGTTTTTATTTCTATATTGTTTTAATTATGTTCAGGTTCTGCAAAAAACCACCAGAAACGTGTCTCCGATAAATGCACAGAAATTCGCAACATTATCAACCGGAAGCTCCGTACGTATTTTTTCTGCCTCTATGACAATGAATTTATTTAAATTTTATTAATAGAAGAGTGTACTGGTGACCCTAGTGCGAATATGCAATGGGTGCATTACTTCCGCAATGTCGTTCAGCACTACCAGGTCGTCATGGAAGGATGGCCCGATGGAATTCCATTTACGAATCTCAGTCAAGTATCGAGCGCATTTCCGGACCTCAAGATGCTTTACGAGAGGTGGGAGGAAGGTACGACATACTGGAAGTCTTTGAGTGACGAAGAATTTGAGAAACTCCGGCTGGAACGCAACGAGAAGCTTAATAATGGCGAGATAGTTGAACGCCGCCGCCGCACTCGATCTGACAAAGGGACGAAGTGCCGCAATGCAGCAACTTCTGCAACTACTCGTCGTAAGCAGTACAAGAGTGCAGAAACCATTGACGACGATGACGGTGATATAGAGCCAGCTGAGCCTCACAACCCAGCATCCCCATCTGCTGGTGTTGCTACTGCTGGTCCCTCTATGTCTCTTATTCCACAGCCTCATAATGATCTCAGTGGTGCTCCCGAAACTTCTGGTCGCGACCTCACTGTCCCCCCTTTGACCCTGATGCATTTGATGCTGATGCAATGTTAGCTACCTTATATCGACTGTTTGGCCCCCCACCTCCATCGAGTTCTTTGTTGGCGTGAGGGTGGCCCCCTTATAGTTCGCTAGTGTGAAGTCATATGTTCTTATGTTCTTCGTTTCGTGTTGTTATGTCTTGTCAGTTAGCTTACATCACTCATTATCACGAGAATGGAGGTAGCGTGTCCTGAACATGATGATATATTGCAGTATACAAAGTTCTCCAGTGCTGTGTCCTTAGGCTACATATAACTCGTAATTCCTTCGAATAAGATCCTGTCCCCCCCTCTCCCAAAAAAACCCCATTGTATACAGCAGCACATTGAGAGCCATCTTGTGAGGTATCTATACAATATTAGAAGCACTCCAACATAAAGTAAAAGCCTTACTTTCAATGCGAGTGTTACAGTCAGTGTCACCCCTATACATTTTCTTTTATCTCTTATCATTGTACTACGTCATGGTCGCACACAGCCGCCACTAGACTGCCATTGTTCTATTGTCTTATGCATTTTTCAGCGTACGTGTCTTGTTACCTTTCTTGGTTATCCTGAAACCCGTTGTACTTATATCGCTTACGCATTCCCTTGGTCCGTGCGCCCCATATGGACTATTTAAGCACGTAGTTATCGTTGTATTTCTTTACTTTAATCTTACTAGGTTTTACCTGGAACTTCCTTCGCTTAGAACCTCCAATTCTAAGTCGTCTGAATCTATCTCAAGTCTAAGACACTCTCTTAGTCTTGTCTTAGCTGAACGTCGTGCTTATTGCACTTCGTAACGAATCTCACTTGACGTTAAAACTCTTATTGAGTTATCTTGTGTTAGAACTATCCTAGTTCGTAACAAAAGATTAAAGTCACATCCCCGCATCGCCATCAAAGCCTTGCCAGAACCAAGACAACAGAACAGATAAACCCTAGGCATCAAGAAAGATAGCACTAGGTCCCCATAAGACTTGACTTCATGAACGAAGTAGACAAGCCACCCTGACGACTCTAACACCGCTAGTAGCCGCGTTAAACTTAGGCGCAGTACCACCGTTACCACCATTGCCACCACCGATGTCTACCAAAGATAAATCCACTGAGCTTAAGATCAGTGCACCTCCTTCGTACAATGGAGACAGGGAACTATCCGAAAGTTTCCTGATGCACTGCATCTCGTATCTCGATATCAATGGAGAACTATACAAGGAAGAAAAACAGAAGATTATCTACATCTTGTCGTACATGACTGAAGGAAACGCAAGATTATGGAAGGACGACTTCCTTCGCCTAGCTCAGAACCCCAATCATAAAGACAGTGCAGGAAACCCCATTGGATATGGAACCTGGAAAGACTTTTATAACGACTTCACCAGAGCGTTTAAACCCCTTGACCCTGCAGGGTCGGCACTCGCTAAACTCCGAGGACTCAAACAAGAAGGGACAACGCTTGGAACATACATCCATAACTTCCAGACGCTCATCACAAAATCTGGAATCGAAGGAGATGTCGCGCAGAAACAATTCTTCCTCGACGGGTTACACCCCGGACTACTTGGAAGATTGTACAATTCCCCATCAGTCCCTGATGATATTAGCGGAGTAATTGAAAGATGCACCGAACTTGACAATAATCGACTTCACCTCCTTGCTATGCGCAACAATGGAAAACCCCAGAAGAAGAAACAATATGGGGATTACCGATACAACTCCTCACGCGATCCCAATGCAATGATTGTAGATCGACTCACAGATGAACAAAAGAATGAACATTTCCGCACAGGAAAATGCTTCTTTTGTCACAAAGTAGGGCATGTCTCACAGTGTCTGCCCTGAGAAGAAGAAGGATGGAAAGGTCCCGTCCGCCGCAAGGAAGAAGCCGAAGACGATGAAGAAGAAGTCCGTCGTATCAACGAGGATTTTTAATGTGGAAGACTGGATCAACGTCAGATTCTTCCGATGTACCAATTAGACTTGTTCGAGCTGTTGGAATAAGAAAGGAACTTCGGGTTCCCGTTATGCTCATCTCGAAAACTCATCTTAAAACCGTTGAAACAACCACCGTCGTCGATTCTGGAGCAGCCGGAACATTCATATCCGAAGAGTTCGTGAAACTCCACAAAATTCGCACACACCAACTTAGCAAACCATTTTGCGTAACCACTGCTGATGGAAGCTATGCAAGAGGAGGCGCTATCCGAAGATATTGCGTACTCACTGTCAAAATTGATGAACGAACCATGATAGGAAAGTTCAATATCGCTCCATTGAGCAAACACGATCAAATTCTTCTAGGAATCCCTTGGCTTCGAGCAATGGATCCTTTTATTAGCTGGAAAGCCGAAACCCTTCTGCTCCCCCAAACCGAACGAAGTAACCAAATAGAACAAGAAATCGATAAAGAACGGGAACGCAACAAACTCCCACCTCTCTTCACAATAAACCCTGATACCAAATGGAAGAATTCCCATCTGAAGAAATCCGAAACAAAGGAACCACCCCCAGAAATTCTCACACCCGCATCTTTCCGTGCTTCCATTGAAGAAATCCCGGATGAAGAAGATTTCCCTATTCCTAAACTTGATCCTATCCCTGATGATGATGACGACACTTTCGATACCAAAGAAGATGTTTGGTCTCAGGAAAATTTCGCCCCTGAAGTCCGAGAAATTACCACTTATGACCTTGAGGACGACGAATTCTTGGTAGAATATTCTTCTGATGCCACTGAACTTCGTGTCATCACCAACATATCTTTGGATACTCCACTCACTATGGACGGAACCAGCAAAATTGAACAAAAACCTACGGTCTCACCTTTGCCGCGGCCTACCGAATACACCAAAGTCAGTAACAAAGCCCAACAATTCGCTTTAGCAACAGGCTTAGAACAAAAGAAGAAATCGTTCGAAGAACTAGTTCCTTCTTACCTCCACGACTTCGCCGATATATTCGCCAAAGACGGCCTCAATCAACTCCCTCCTGAACGACCTGGCATAGATCATCGTATTGAAACAAAACCCGGTTTTATTCCCAAAACGTCGAAAATCTACCCTGTTATCTGAAGCCGAACGAAATGCAGTAAAAGCATTTATCGATGAGAACGTTAAAAAGGGATTTATTTCAGAATCGAAGTCGCCTCAAGCTAGCGGCTTCTTCTTTGTAGGAAAGAAAAGTGGAGATTTACGACCATGCCAAGATTATCGATACATCAATGATTGGACGATAAAGAACGCTTATCCACTCCCACTCCCCTTATCACTTGTCGCTCGACTACACGGTGCAAAATACTTCACGAAGATGGATGTGCGATCTGGTTACAACAACATCCGCATCCACCCTGAAGATCGTTGGAAAGCTGCGTTCACCACCGAATATGGGTTATACGAACCTAATGTCATGTTCTTTGGACTTTGCAACTCACCAGCAACATTCCAAGCATATATGAACCGCACCTTCCAACAAGAAATCAATGAAGGATGGCTGGTTATCTATATGGACGACATCCTTATCTTCTCTAATGATCTAGAGGAATACCATGCTCGAACGCGCCGTGTTTTGGATAAAATCAGAAAAGAACGATTATTCCTAAAACCAGAAAAATGCACCTTCGATGCTCAAGAAGTTGAATATCTCGGGATGATAATCCGACCTGGATGTGTAGCCATGGACATTGCCAAAACAGACGGAATTCGCGATTGGCCAACTCCCAAAACAGTTAAAGAAGTCCGCTCATTCCTCGGATTTTGCAACTTCTATCGAAACTTCATTTCCCACTACTCTGATATCGCTCGACCTCTCATTGATCTAACAAAAAAGGAACATATCTTCTCTTGGACAGAACCTTGTCAAACTGCCTTCGAAACGTTAAAGGAATGTTTCTTGAAACAACCTGTACTCCGGAATCCAAATCCCCAACATCAATTCGCTATCGCCACCGATGCATCTCTCGTCGCAACAGGTGCTGTGCTTTTGCAAACCGATGAAAATGGTGTTTACCACCCTTGTGGATACCTGTCACAAACATTAAACCCAGCCGAACGAAACTATCAGATCTTTGATCGTGAATTACTTGCCGTCATCCGTGCACTCACTGAGTGGCGTCATTATCTTGAAGGAAATCCCCATCCAGTTATCATCTTTACAGATCACAAAAACCTTCTCTATTTTCGAACTGCACAAAAATTGACTCGTCGCCAAGCTCGTTGGCAACTCCTCCTTTCCTGTTATGATATCGAACTACATCATGTTGCTGGAACAAAGCTCGCCGCCCCTGATGCCTTATCAAGAAGACCAGATCATGATACTGGGAAAGATGACAATGAAGACATCACACTACTCCCAGATTCTATGTTTATCCGTCTTCTTGACCAAGAACTCATGACAACACTTGCCAACCCCGACCCTGATGACGTAGATCCCATCTTTAAAACTGCATCAGACGCGCTTGATGGACTCTGTCTCCCTCCTATGAAATCCGCCCTTAGCGATTGGACGATAACAGATGATGTCTTGTATTACAAAGACCGTGCCTACGTTCGCCCTGCAGGCCGAAAAGATATTCTTCTTCGATGTCACGATCACCCTTCCGCCGGTCATCCAGGACGTTTTAAAACCGAAGAACTTGTTAAGCGAGACTTCTGGTGGCCAGCTATGGGCACTTACATCCGCAAATATGTTGAAGGATGTGCCTTATGCCAACAAATGAAATCTGATACACATCCTGTCACACCGCCGCTTATTCCTATTCCGTCCACTGCCATCGCGCCTTTTAGCCAAGTCTCCGTAGATCTCATCACGGACCTTCCCCCGTGCACTGGCTTCGATTCTATCATGGTCGTGGTAGACCATGGGCTTACGAAGGGGGTAATTATTATCCCTTGTACGAAAACGATCTCTTCAGAAGGAGTCGCCCAGAAATTCTTCAAACACGTCTATCGAAGATTTGGATTACACGACAAAGTTATCTCTGATCGAGGACCACAGTTCGTTTCAAAATTCTCAAAAGCATTAGCAAAGATACTCGGTTACGACATCGCTGCATCCACTGCTTATCATCCTCAAACAGATGGACAAACCGAACGACTTAACCAAGAATTAGAAACCTATCTGCGGATCTATTGCCGCAATAACCCGGAAAATTGGGTAGAACATCTCACAATGGCTGAATTTGTCCATAATCACCGAAAACACGACTCTCGCAACGCATCTCCATTCTTCCTAATGATGGGATATGAACCACGCGCACTCCCACACATACTCCCTGATTCCACCGTTCCTGCTGCAGAAGAAAGGGTCCGTCTTCTCCAGAAATCTCGCGAAGAAGCAATCTCTTGTCATAACCTTGCCATGTAGCGAATGGCAGAACGCTCTCATGGAAAGAAATACCAACCATGGAAGATCGGAGATAAGGTCTGGTTATCTGGAAAGAACCTAATCACTCCGTTACCATCAAGAAAACTAGCCCCTAAACGCTACGGTCCTTTTACCATCTCAGCAGTACTATCTCCAATCACATTCACACTCCAGTTGCCAACCCAATGGAAAGTTCACCCCACGTTCCATGCTTCCGAACTATCATCCTATCACGAAACAGAAATTCATGGTCCGAACTTCATAGAACCACCTCCTGACATCATAGATAACGAAGAAGCATACGAAGTCGAAGCAATCATTTCCCACAAAGGAACAGGGTAAACGAAGACGCTATCTCGTATCATGGATTGGATATTCCTCGGCCAGCAACGAATGGCTCCCTGAGGAGAATCTCTCTCACGCCACAGAATTGCTACAAAACTATAAGAAGACCCATCGCCTTTAACATCATAAAACAATCCCCTTCGAAACACGATATGTCTACGTCTAATGATATCACTGAAACCACCTTTCTCCAAACCGCCAACACTGCTATTACCGGGACATCCACACCCTCTGAATCTGTTGAACAATATTTTCGTCTTATTCAACAAGTAGAAGATCAATCCCTTATCAAGTCTGCCATACTCTGCCCAGCACACGCTATCGAAATAGAATGAATTCTTCTTGAAAAAGAATGATTCGGAACGGCAATCGTTATCAATATCATTCGCACCGCCCACCTTGTCGAAAGAACTGCACAACTAGTACAGAATGTCGGCCACAGACAGGTCCTCAACCATCTTCAGGAACGCATTTGTACTATGTCAATGCACCTTATTCCTAATGACGTCCGTGAAAGTATCATGGAAGCTATTCACATCATCGCAGAAAGAACTGCTGGTGTCGCTCGACCCCCATCACCTATGCCACCACCACCATACATTATTCCAATTCCTGTACCTCCGCCGCATATGCAAGAAATTGCCCTTGAGTATCCGACTACTCCTCGCGTTGAGCCTGTGGTACCTGACGTTCAGGTATAACCTATCCCTACTACAGAGGCAGCTGAGACATCGCCCTCTTCTCCCACCCAACGAATCTCCCGTCCTATCAGACGATACCCACGACGTAGATCGGTAAAGAAACCGATGAGAAGTACTTCCCCGCCAATCCGTAATCTCACAGATCGCACACCTACACCACCGGCACCCTCCAGCTCTTCTACCAATTATATTGTTAAAACCGAAACTTGCGACAACTTCACTTGTCGCAATTGCCATATTGTAGGACATCGCCACAAGAACTGTCCTACTTATCACTGCCGTATCTGTCGCAACCTTGCACCTGGACATCTTTCGGTATTTTGCAAAGAACTCAATGGAAAAGTCGTAATGCCTACAAAATTCGACGATCCTAACTTCTACGACGCTCTCAAGGAATGGGAGAAGGAGATCGATGAACAGGAACGCTGCACTCTTGAGCAAGACGAACTTTTACATGGTCGCGCGGAAGCTGATCCATGTTACTATGAGAACTTAGATAACTAGTTGACGTCGATGACTTCAACGATAAAAACGGGGTAATGTTACAGTCAGTGTCACCCCTATACATTTTCTTTTATCTCTTATCATTGTACTACGTCATGGTCGCACACAGCCGCCACTAGACTGCCATTGTTCTATTGTCTTATGCATTTTTCAGTGTACGTGTCTTGTTACCTTTCTTGGTTATCCTGAAACCCGTTGTACTTATATCGCTTACGCATTCCCTTGGTCCGTGCGCCCCATATGGACTATTTAAGCACGTAGTTATCGTTGTATTTCTTTACTTTAATCTTACTAGGTTTTACCTGGAACTTCCTTCGCTTAGAACCTCCAATTCTAAGTCGTCTGAATCTATCTCAAGTCTAAGACACTCTCTTAGTCTTGTCTTAGCTGAACGTCATGCTTATTGCACTTCGTAACGAATCTCACTCGACGTTAAAACTCTTATTGAGTTATCTTGTGTTAGAACTATCCTAGTTCGTAACAGCGAGACGGGGAAATTAGCCGGTGGGAGGTTGGAGACTACAAGGATGATAAGTCTGGAGGCAGGCCAGCATGATGGCGAGGCCACACAGACCACTTCAGCGCTGCGTGGGCGTTCCAGAGGGCAGTGGTGGGTAAGGATGATAAGGCGGAGGCAGGATAGTGCAAACGGTTCTGAGATCAACGTGAGGTAGACGGGTTCTGAGGTCGAGTTGAGAGGGTAGATGGGTTCTGGTATCAATGGGAGGTATCCGGGTTCTGAAATTGAGGCGGGTGTTCCAGAGGGTAGTTGGTAAGAGGCAGCGTGGCGCAGGTAGCGTGCTGGGGTGCGCACAGACCACAGGAGCACCGGATTTGGGGTAAAGTAGGCGTTGTGAAGGGAAATGGTGGCCTGATGTGAGGTAGACAGGTTCTGAGATCGATGGGGGCGTTTTAGAGGGCAGGAGGCAGCGTGGCGCAGCCAATGTAGTGCAGGCATTGTACTGGGGGGCGCACAGACCACAGGAGTGCTGGGATTTGGGGTGAAGTAGGTGTTGTGGAGGGTAATGGTGTTCTCAGTGATGACTGCTGAGCTGCAGAGGAGGTGGCGGCGGTGCGCAGTGTGCAGCAGTGTAGGGAGTAGGAGGGAGCAGGCGTGGGAACCCGCCAGAACAACCGCTATGACAAACACGGTAGATTTGCGGGAACTGCCGGAATCAACCGTAGGCAGGATAAGGCGGGATAAGGCCTGATAAGGCAGGATACGCGCCAGCTTACTTAACACTAGGCTACAGTACAGTAGATATAAGGTATCAGAATATTTAGGGCATTATTTAACACTGGTGTTGGGAGATTAGTGTAATCAAGCCTAAATATAGTTAACAAGGCACGTTATAGGTAAGCCTAATAAGGCTTACCAATTGGGCTATCCAGGTGTAGAGATACGACACTAGGTTCAGTCACAGGTCACAGCCATCGATGAATCAAACCTATTTGGTGTGACTGTCACACCAATTTTTTGGGGGCCGAAGCTAATTTGTGACATGTGGTAAAAACATACAGAAAAACATATAAAAAATAACAATGCATAACTGGATTTTACCTGTTACTTCTCAGCTTTACAATAAGATATGAATCAGACAAGAAGCCTTGACAAGTACAAGGTGCAGCAATCACAATTTGCAAACCTATTTTTTTGTGTGGTCACAGGTCACAGGGTCATTCGAAGCTGTGACACTAAGTGTGACTGTGTCACATGCTGCACGTGACGAAGCTAGTGTCGTATCTCTACAGTAGCGCTCAAAGTTGATCTAGTTCAGCTGGTGCAGGAACTCCAGGATGGCACAGCCCATGCCTCTGGCAGTGGGAATCAAAATGGAAACCCTGGTGTCCACCAAAGCGCCAACAGCACCACGCATGAGGATGCGAGCCATGCCGACAGCACAGTCAATTTAGGAGACGATGCGTTTGCAGATGCAGATGCGGATGCGGATGCGGATGCGGATGCAGATGCAGACGGAATATCTGACGAACATGTTGATCGACTTCTGGCTTCGGACTCGACAGCTCTGTGCCAAAGTGGAACAAGCAAAAGTTCTGGAATTACATTTATGGCATGCTGGAGCAGATTCGCGAGAGTGCGCGAGAGGTATCAGATGGCAGTTCTGCTGCATATGAAGATGCCTACCGAAAGTACGTGTATGCCCCACCGTTCATTCACCCAGCTGACTGCCGACAAACAGGGCAATGGTCGAGATTCTCCAGCTCGATCTGCAGGAATTCCCTGGTCGCCGAAAATTTCTAATGCTCTCGAAGGCCACACAGCCTATGTGGCAGGAGACGATTCAGAAAAAGTTGTTGTGGTGAATTTCGTGCACTTGTTCGCTCCTTTCTAGCTATAATTGTTGTTAATTGTCGTTGTGTATCCTGCCTATACCATTGAATAATATGATGTCATGCTGTCTTTTATGCATTCTGATACTACTAGAAAACCACTAAGAGATATATGTTATGTATCATGAACATATGATCATACATGTCTTAGATATGTGGGTACGGATATAATCTATATGTATTCATGAACACACCCTGTTTACATCTTCGGGTGACCATCAAATTGACATCTGCTCCGGATATCACTCCTGTGACGTCCATAGAGATAAATATTGTACCTTGTGACAGATATCACCTAAATAAATTATTTATATTCTACAGAAGTCACACGGACATCGAGCAAATGGACACTTATGAATATACGCAACATAAATTACAATTATATGACGAGGTCACGACCCGAAAACCATACGAATAATGTGCGTGAGATCTTACAGCCATTTGCAGAACGCTAGGCCAAAAAAAATTCACTACATACACAGCGGTATTTCAACTTCTATTCTCCGATCAGATATGTAGGGTATGCCGCATAGACTGGGCCCACGGTATGTAGATTGAGATTGAATATTGGCCGTCGGGAAGTTGAAAGTTTGTGGTCCGACGTATTGCCGAATGTATGTATTTTTTTGGCTCAGGCCTAGCGTTCTGCAAACGGCTGTAAATAGACATTGGCTATTTTTGACATCAGAATTACAAAATCATCAACTTTCCGTGTAGTTTGGTTGGCCGTGCGTTTCTCATGATCTTAGGTGGATTTCCGCTCACTCAATTACTCGAATAGATCAACTTGCAAGTCGGGCGTTCGAAACCATCACGTATATCCATGGAATTGAAGTATGTTCATATGCTGCAATATAAAGCTTCTGTTCATGCTGCCTGCCAATCTCAAATGTCATGCTCATGGTCGACTCGCTCTTGGAGTGACTTCTACTATCAAGGCCACTATGGGAAGACCTACACAACTCCTCTCGGCTTTCAAAAGTCAGAAAAGCCTGATCAAGTAATCGTGAGGCTCGGTGCGCCACGATGCCTGTAAATTTAAAGGTCTTGATACTGATGTAGATCCTCCCAAGGCCGCACTAACCGTCAGAGAGCCACTACTACCTATCTCCTAATATATTTGTTCTCCGGGCTGCTTGGTTAAGCGACTACAAGGGACTTATCGACCAGGCTTACGATGCCATCGTGAAACTACTCACTTCAGATTGGACGAGACAGGAGATCGCCATTCCCGCAAGCTAACTCGCGTTCGGCAGATATACATCCCCGAGCTTATACTGTGGCTGCACGTCATGCTCTATGCCTCTCGAGAGCATGTCCCAGAGTAGGAATGCCTTCGTATGCAGTGCCCGCAGTTCTAATACATCTTGGACAGGGATCTGAAACGTGCATTGGAGCTTGCCAACATTGTTGCGGATTCGAGGTACAAGCTGTATGATGATTTCTTGCATCTCGATGGCCGAAGCCTTGGGGAGTACCTTGACGCTGTGCGCCGGGCGACGATAGCTGGGGGTGGATCGAATCCTTTCAAGATTATTCTATCGTAATCAAATAATTTCTACTTATTTGTTCTCTATCTTCATGCGACGCCCTTGCTCTTATTAATGGGCTGCGAGGTTGTGGTTCGTCCCATTCTACTCATGTAGAAAGGATATGTGGTGATCTCTTCATCCTGTATGACGCAAAAACTCAGACTAGCACTCGCAGAGACGCATCAAAGAAGAGTCACGTACAAGCACACACCAGCTTATTTGTATCATTGCTCATGAGACAACATTTGCAGAAAGCCACGTATAAGGAGAGAAACACAAGTAGCGGGCTTGTATCATAATATGGGCATGGTCAGCATACAACAATTGATGGGAATATAACAACAAAATCATCATGCAGACATGAAGGCTGAGGCCGGTCATGGTAGGAGGCGATCTAGAAGCCAGGCAGTGAAAGCATGACTAGTCTAGTGCCCAGCTGTCTTTCTTCAACTCATCGAAAATAGCAAACGTATTATTTCGGTCCCGGAGATAACACTGCGGTCGGTACGAAGGGATACTATACGGAATGGAACGATCCTGCCCACAAACCAAAACGCCAAACTACGCAAACATATCCTCCTCGCTCACATCCGGCATCCCACACGCCGCCCATATAACAGCAGCATTCAAATCTTCCACACCATCATTCTTCGTGCCCACAACCCCGTTCATCTCATATACCGACTTCGTCATACCAAGGGACACTTTAATCGCCGGAGGCCCAGGCGCATACTCCTCGAGCTCCGAATCTAGGTCGTCCTCAGCCACAATCCCAACTTTCTCATCTCGATGGATGAGGCGTAGGATATTCCGGGCGGCAACCTCTGCTTGATAATACGCTGTATGTCCAGCTTTGATCGCGTCGAACGCATCAGCTGCATCACCCACGACGAAGATATTTGGGTATAAAGTCTCTTGGCATGGGTCGAGTAGGGTATCCGTGGATGAGAGGGCTGACAGGGAATAGAGGGTACGTGGCGAAGACGACGTCGAAGGTAAGTCGGCATATGCGATAGATATCGACGACGGCGATGATTCTGACTGTCCTGTCGCTTCTTCTGTATCAAGAGGTAAATTCTTCAAACAACGCAGTACGGCGTCGTCGTCGTCGTCATCGTCGTCATCGTCGTCTCCCTGAAACTTGTGAGGCTCAAAAGGTGGTGGGACGTAAAGTTGCATAGTCCGCAGAACACACGCCAGTCCAGTGTCTGGGGCTACGGTACGAGGGTCCATATCGCGAAGGAGCCCCGTATTCGGTGTTTGACCAGTGCATAGGAGCTGATGACGTGCTCATTTAGCTTACTGTCACTCCTTAATTTGGAAAAACCTACCAGTAGGTCGGCAGATATTTCCCGCCCTGATAGAGTCCGTACTACGCGTGGTTCTGAAGACCCTTTCATAGCGGATGTGTGTTGGAGAGACTCGAAATCGAGTCGCTCTCCAAGAATAACCCGAACGTTCAACTCCTGTAAACCCTGAAGGGCTGTATCATCGCTTAGTTGAAATCACTTAATGAACAACACGCAAGACTCACCCTCTTCGTGAATTACATCATTCAAACTTTGGCAATAAACGATGACGGGAATGCAGAAGCGTGACGCGCTTTTGCGGGTATACGGCAGCGATGTCGGAAGCAAACTCTATATATAACTATTAAACGCGTCTGAGTCTATGGTAGTACAATGAGGTGACTTACGGATACCAAGCGCGCCGCCGCCTACCACCAACACGGACGTGGCAGCCTCGACGCGTTTCTGGCGTTCTCGGAGGGATGAGATACCCTCCGACTTCGTTCCTCCGTATGTTGGGATTTCTGGTGGTTCGAAAATCGGCTTCACTCCACCTTCATTTTGGTGATTCCAAAGGCCTATTGGCGAGGGCAAGTGGGAGCCGAGAGCATAAATAGCATAGTCAAAGTCTAAAGATGATTGTTGTAATTCTGGTAGATTCTGAGAGAGGATGATGCGATGGTTGTCTATGGAGGTGATAGTTGCTTGCACGCGAACATGAGATGAACACGAAGGAATGTCTGAAAGAGAACTAGAAGGGATGTTAATGTACGGAATAACTAATAGCGGAAAAGTTAGTATCCGTCCAGAGCGGAGCATGCGGGTTGAGTGCACGTACATGCTTTATGTTCGTGACCGGCGAGAACAGCGTATCGAGAAAAGTTGTAAACATCTGAAACGAAAAATGAATACTCCTCCAAGCTCGAAAGCAGCAAAGCTCACGATTCAGGTGTCTAAGGGACAACGGAGGTTAACGGAATATACCTACTGAATCGGAAACCGGGGCAACGCACGAATTCCTATCCACCAAAACTATTCTCCAACCCTGCGGCATACCCTCTGCAAGAACTTGGGCAGCTCTTGAGCCTGGTGGGTAAATTTGGAGGAGGGTCAGTGAAGATGAATTTCCACGCTGCTGGTGTTAAACACACCTCCGTAGGAACCGCCCAGGATGGCGACCGTCCTTGTAGGAAATGTCGTGGGCATTGACGTCGAAGACGCCTTTGTGGCAACGGACATGATACAGGACTCCGAAGAGAAGCAGCTCCGGGTCACTACATAATTACAGGCCTGTTATAAGTGCGTGAATGTTGAGGGTAAGTTCAGAGTGTCGAGTACTTTGGCCCGGATCTGCAAAACCATTCACGCGCGTTACGGACACCTACGAGCACTTACGACTTCAATAGCGCACTCATGCGATTGGTGGAGATGTATTGACAGCCTGTAAGTACGTGAATGTTGAAGGTAAGTTTAGAGTGTCGAGTACCCTGACCCGGATCTGCAAAACCACTTACACGCTGCATTACGGACACTTACGAACACTTACGACTTCAGTAACGCACTCATGCGATTGGTGGAGATGGCTTGAAAGTCAATGTTACTCACCAAATCTAGCTGACAAAAGTTATCTTTCAGATAATATGGCATCGATAGGCTCAGAGATACGATATGATACATGCGATAGCAATTGTCAATACACTGTTGATCATGCTGATTAAGCCACTGTCTATACAAAATCGGTTTTGATAACTCTCCTTGTTGGCAGTGCTGCCACAGTCCGGTTCTGAACCTCGGTTCGAACCCGAACTTTTCCGAACCGGACGCATGCTGGTCCGGTCACAGGCTATAATGTCATTTTAATGCACACAAACAGGCTAATTAGCAGAGATTTCTAATGCAACAATGTTGCTAGTGATTAGTGTTGTGGGCAGAACTATTTGCCATCACCCTTTGCTCTATTTGGGAATGTGATGCATGTGATGCATTACCTTAGTACACTAGGGTCACATGCTCGCATTTTCGAGGGCATCTATTTGTGGAACCGCCTGTCCGGGTCTAAGGAGAGAAACACAAGTAGCGGGCTTGTATCATAATATGGGCATGGTCAGCATACAACAATTGATGGGAATATAACAACAAAATCATCATGCAGACATGATTTAAATAACTGAGATATAGGTGGGACGGTGGGGATCAGGATCACAGAAAATGCAATAAAATAGCGAACCGAGCCTCAAACTAGACACCTATGTGAACAAATACGATCTGCTGTTCTAGCGGAATATTATTACGCCGCAATTTCTTCACAGCCTTGTGCAACGCCACCGCAGCGCGTGTGCAGTCCAATCTCCCTGAATCATCGACCAGCTTGTCGTAAAAAGAAGACACAACCTGCTGTGCAACCTCGTCGTCGACAGACCACATAGAACCGATCACACTGCGAAATCCGGAGAATTGCATAGCCGCAGCGAGATGGATGGACTCGTCGGGACTCTTCTCATCGCCTACGGTAGTGTGGCAAGCCGATAAGAATGCAAATTCTGGGTTCTGCCAGTTGGATCGGATGATGTCCTTGATCATCAACGGCCCGTCGCGCATCGTGAAGGAAGACTCAAACGGTTGTGTCCGATGCGGCATTCCATGACAGGCTAGATGAAGCCACTGATTATGGTTTAGTGCATCGAGTGCACCTTGCACTGTTGCGAGGCTGTCTCGGAGTGATGTGAAGGATGACACGATGGGTACGAGACGCTGAGCTATGGCGGCTAATTCAGGAGCGACGCATCGCAAATGCTTCCCTGTGTCCGGGTTTCCTTGACCAATTGCAACAAAATATTGAGTAGATGCATATCGAGAAACTCGCTGTCTCGCACGAATGAGTGTCGCCAAAGTGGGAGTATAAGAGGAGATGTAAATCTGCGACAAGTTATCTCTCTCCCTCTCGTAGGGTCCTGCTGCATGTAGAGGAAGCAAAGTGAATTCAGCGGTGGGACACCACCAGATACGCGAGCCAGGGTGAACATTCGACACCCTAAGGGCTTGGACCACAGGGTCAACGATATCATGCCAAAGCTTGCGGAGGATGCCCACAAGCTTATTCTGATGATCGGAACAACCAAATTGCCCTGCGACGGACTGAAATTCGGAGGACAACTCAGAGACTTTCGACCGCGTGATATCGATTGGAACGTGGACAGGATTTTGGTCACTTAGGACAATCAAGGCATCGCAGCTGTAGTGACTAGCATTGACGATGATGACAGGGCCTTCTTCAGCGGCCTTCTGTAGATCAGAGAACAGGGGAGGCAGGAGAAACCGAGACCAGTCGGGAAGCATGCGGATGCGGGAGACGACATCGTTCCATTGCATGGTTAGTTGTCGTATTTGTGGGGACTGGTCTTCAATAGACTGGTTGAGTGCGCTACGAAGACGAAAGCTCAGCTGCTTGAACTCTTCCTCCAAGGCTGCGCCAGTGTCACCGGGCAGGAAAAGTTCATTAGAAGGTGAGCTTAGGCGTGCCAACTGGGTCCAGAATACTGCACGGCCTTGCTCCACCAGTTCCACAGCAGTTGTCAGCGCGCCATGACGAATGCTGCACGAGAAAGCGTCCACAGCAAGTGAAGCCGTGGCCATCCTCATGACATCGAAATGATGTGACGAAGACGACAAAAGAGTGACATGCTGATCTAGAAATTTCAATGCAGTTTGATATGCAACCAATACAGAACCATGGTTTGTCTCCTCGGCAGAGGTGGCCCATGACTTAGCAGCAGTAAGATCCATACGAGAGACTGCATGAGATGTATGGGAGAGTTGCAAGAACAGGCTAAATGTTTCTTCAAGGTCAGATGGGACGCCCCGTTGAGTGAATCTCTCTCGAAGGCTGTTGGCAAGACTGTTGAGAGACAACGATCGAAGAAAGTGTCCAGGGGGACGAAGGAGCAGTGCAGCCCGATGGAGCTCGATGGACTCATCAAGGTCAGATGGGACGCCCCGCTGCGTGAATCTCTCTCGAAGACTGTTGGCGAGATTGTTGAGAGACTGTGATTGGAGGTAATGACCAGGGGGACGAAGGAGTAGTGAAGCCCGATGGAGCTCAATGGACTCATCAAGGTCAGACGGGACGCCCTGCTGCGTGAATCTCTCTCGAAGGCTGAGGGCGAGATTGTTGAGAGACCATGATCGATCAGAATGACCGGGGGGACGAAGGAGTAGTGCAGCCCGATGGAGCTCGATGGACTCATTAAGGTCAGACGGGATGCCCTGCTGCGTGAATCTCTCTCGAAGGCTGAAGGCGAGATTGTTGAGAGACCAATATCGATCAGAATGACCGAGGGGGCGAAGGAGTAGAGCAGCCCGATGGAGCTCGATGGACTCGTTAAGGTCAGACGGGACGCCCCGCTGCGTGAATCTGTGTCGAAGGCTGATAGCGAGATTGTTGAGAGGCGACGATCGATCAGAATGACCGGGGGGACAAAGGAGTAGTGCAGCCCGATGGAGCTCGATGGACTCATCAAGGTCAGACGGGACGCCCCGCTGCATGAATCTGTGTCGAATGCTGAGTGCGAGATTATTGAGAGACTGTGATCGATCAGAATAACCGGGGGGGCGAAGGAGTAGTGCAACCCGATGGAGCTCGATGGACTCATCAAGGTCAGATAGGACACCCCGCTGCGTGAATCTCTCTCGAAGACTGTTGGCGAGATCATTGAGCGACTGTGATCGAAGAGAATGGCCTGGGGGACATCTCTTCAAGGCTGCTCGACACCATTCCACGTCATCTGCCATGCTATGATACCACAAACAAGTTACACGAGGGCTGTCAGGAACGCAGGGAGGATGAAGCCGAAGAGCGCAAGTGGGCGAAGACACCAAGTACTGTTAGGTTATCCGCGTTTCATCAGCACAAAATAAGTTTGAATTGCAATGAGTACACACATTAGTAGAAATCCGAGCAATGAAGTAGTACTAGAAACATGTCAGAGGAAATGATATGTTGAGCGCTAGTCAATTACGACATTGTCCACTGCGGTCGACAGCAACTACAAATGCACTACAGTAACGAGCTGTGTGCCCGCAAATGCCCAAGTCAAAGCTTGGGGATGGCTAGTGCAACATGGGGAGCATGGTTTGATCATGATCAACTTTCTGTGGATAACGTAAGTGACCACAGTGTTTAGACCGCCTCGCGCGGCCCCGCCGACGTGCTCGTCCTCGTTTGGTGGTGTCTTGTTCGCTTTCTCGTTGGCGGCACCTTGAAAAGCGTGTTTTTGCCACTGCGGCAACGTTCGAACTTCGTACACGTGATGTTGATGCAAGTACTAGGAACCGCCTATGTTCGAGCATCAGAACTTTTCGAACCTAGGCCAATTAGTGCGTGAATTGATATATATCCTCCCTCTGATATCCATGGCTTTGCAGACATTGATATTGATGCTATGGCTACTAGGGCACACGATCAGACTTCGTTAGGAAGGAATTGGACTAGTTTGGTTGGCCAAGGAATTGCAAGTGTGTTCTTCATGGATTTCCACTCACTCATTACTCAAACAGTGCACGTTAACGTAGGCTGTTTTTTCGTTCGTGCTAAGCCCGATCGCGAGCCTCCATCTCAGATGTCACGCACATGGACGACCTCACTCTTGATAAAGAAGGAACGACGACTTCTGCTTTCAAGGTCACTATGGGGAGACCTACATAACTCCTCTCGGCTTTCAAGAGTCAGAAAAGCCTGATCAAGTAATCCTGAAGCTCGGTGCGACGCCAGTAAATCTAAATGTCTTGATACTAATGTAGATCCTCCTCCCAAAGCCGCACTGACCGTGAACAAGCCATGTCTAGCTATCCCAATAGGTTTTTTCTCCCGTCAATTCAAACTGTCTTCTGTCAGCCTGTCTAAGATAAAACGAGAGCTGCCGCGCCGCACGTTCATAATACTTCATTCCTCCGCTACGTTACCGTAATCGTGCTTATAGACTACTCGACGATGCTCTACTTGTCATTCGAGCTCAAAGCTCTAGGAGCATTGGTCGCTCTCGTTCTGGCCGGCAATGTCCTCCGTGCTAAAATACGATCAAGGTCATGCCTGCCTCTTCCTCCAGGACCTCCTGGATATTGGCTGTTCGGAAACCCTCTACCAAAAGTCAAGTGAGAACATCAATAGAGCACTCTCTGGTCTACGTGGACACTAACAGTACACGCATTACAGCCAATCTCAGCAGTTTGCTGAATGGATCAATACCTACGGGCCCATTATCTCGCTTCGGGTCGGACCTGGCAAGGTCATGGTCATCATTGGCAGACATCAGGTAAGATGGTTCCAACACTGGTCACCGTGCACTTTCATACTCACTTGCACAGGAATCGAATGATATAATGGAGAAAGAAGGTGGCCTGCTAGCGGACCGCCCTCGTGCGGTTGCAGCAGGAGAGATCTTGTCTCGCGGGCTACGCATGATCCTTGCGCCCGCAGGCGAGCAGTTCCGGAGACTTCGCAAGTTGTGTTAATATCCTCTTTTGCCGAACTGTTTTGCCAAAGTCGTTTCATCCAGGGCAGCGCACACTCATCTTCAAGCGAAGGCTGCAGAATCCTATGCGCCCATCCAGATGGACGCCGCCCGTGATGTTATCCTTGACATCCTTGATAACCCTAAAGGACACCAAGCAGCTGCGAATCGGTGTGTGGCACTTCGTGACATATTCTATAACCGCTTAACGCATCCAACGCAAGCTACGCCGCCTCGGTCATCTTGCGTGTCATGTATGGGAAGTCCACGCCTACCGCTATCAATGCTCCCGAGATCATCGTCGTCCACAAAATGCTCAAGCGCTTTCAGATGCTCATGCGACCTGGGGCATTCCTGATAGAGCGCTACCCAATCTTAAAATACGTCCCGGGATACACAACCGAGTTGGAGGAATGGAGAAGAGAAGAGAGTCAGGTTTTCCATGATCAACTCGATCGTGTTTCAAGAGAATTGGTTGGTCCATTCGACGTCTTTCTTAAACACCCCCTGACCAACTCTTTGTAGGCGACCGGCAAAGCCGGTCCCTCGTTTGCTCGGTACCTTCTTGAGAACCAGTCCTCACACAAGCTTTCGGACGAGGAAATGGCCTATCTCGCTGGATCGTTGTTTGGCGCCGGTTCAGACACGACTGCTGTGGCGATCATGTATGTTGTCATGGCTTCCGCATGTTATCCCAAGGCGCAAGAGAAAGTGCAAGAGCAGCTGGATATCGTCGTTGGTCGTGACAGAGGTATGCCAAATCTCATTTTAGTGAACGAATCTTAACCCGGTTGTTACAGCTCCCACGTTCGACGACTACGATTTCCTTCCGCAGATTGAAGCGTTCATGCTGGAGTGTCTTCGCTGGAGGCCTGTGGCCGCTCTTGGTTTTGCTCACTGTGCATCGGCCGATATCGTTTATGTACGTTTCCACTGCTCTGGCACGATTTTTCGATTCTTATGGCTGCTTGAGCAGAAAGGCATGTGTATCCCAAAGGGTGCTATCGTCTTTGGCAATCATTGGTATAGAATGATATGTATTCTAGTCAAAAGAATGTGCTGATCACCCTTTAACAGGGCAATCTCACGTGACCCGAGTGTCTACCCCAACCCTGACCAGTTCGATCCTGAGAGATGGCTCGACAGCGAAGGCAAAATTCGGGACGACCTCAAGTTCCCTTCATATGGCTTTGGACGCAGGTACAATCTTGCCTGATATTGAACCGAGTAGAACCCTGCTGAAGAATACCTGCAGAATCTGCCCCGGGCGGTACATAGCGGATCGTTCGATTTTTATCAACATCGCGCTTCTCCTGTGGTCGTTCAAGATCACTCAGGACCCGGAGAACCCGATCGATGAGATGGGCTTTGTGGATGGGGTAATTGCGCACCCCAAACCGTTCACTGCGCGCTTTCAACCGCGGTTTGGGGATGATGCATCATTGAGGGACGTGATGGCTCAGTACGGGGAGGGCTTGTAGGACCTTGAGCATGAAGTAGCGACTTTGCATGAGCTTGGGATGTGCTGAGGTTTGTACTATTGGCGAGAAATATCAGGTTGTTTTTGGAATGTCGAACTTCAACGTGACTGCCCAAGACCTCAAACAAGCACGAGTGTAACTACATCGACACCATTACGGCCGCTAGCTGTGCACGTGCAATCCTCGTCTGCATCGTGCAACTTACATATGCACCACCCAAGTCTCAATTAACCCAACTGTCTACCCTCGCAGGCTTCTTGCATGTGTGCCGCTTTGTTACTCGCATATCGTGTTCAGAATACTTACCCCTTTACCTTGTTTCGTCAGTCTTATCCAAGCATTAGTTCTCTGACTTCCTTCGAAGTTCTTGCTTCCCTTCCCCAGTACTTCTCGGCGCGTGCAACACCCGACCTCCCTAGTGCAGTGGCAAAAACGGAACCGACTTCGCCTGAAATGATTAGGTCAATTCTTGGAGGTGCTGCTCAGTTTTTAAATGTCATTGTCAAGTTACCTACACGGACATCTTAACACCCAATTTGGCCGCATCCGCGTGGGCTAAAACTTCGAAATTCTAAACCTCGTTTCGCAGAGTATCCTCGTTGTAAATGAGACGTGCAAAAAGATTCTCATTTACATGAGATCTACATAAAAGGACTAGGACTACTCGAGTATGTGCCTAGACGTGGTAGTACATAAAGCCAATAATCTGCGGGATACTGTGAAAGGCGCGGAGATAAATCTAATACCTGTAACGGGTAGAGTAATCTGTGGTGACGGTGAGCCCGAGTACAATTCTGATGATATTCAAATACAAACCTTTGGGCGATACGACAAGACCACGGCCCTTTGATGCTCCGCGGTAAACAGTTTCAATGATGTCAATCAGCTGTGATGAGACGCATCAATAAGGTGGGCCTACAAGACAAATCATAACGTGCCTCCTGTTTGTGATTCATTGCCCAGTTTCTGCAGCAGCAGGGGATGCAATGTTTGAGATAGTATCAATGTGCAGGGTGGATGGTCACGTACATCTTGTTGTTATTACCAGTTCCGAGATCAATCATGATATGTTTGTTACTGATATGCAATATTTCAGCTGCGCATTCTGTACTATAACTGGGGTATCAAACCGAACCGATAGAAGAACATGACGGTGCACGGATCGTATAACTCGTACATCTGTGCCATTGTGCCACGATCGATAGTTGGCGCAAGTGGAATAAGAACCTGTGGAACATGCACACCTTGTTGAAGTCCGGGACCTCGGTGATATCTACGAGGTAGATGACTGCGAAGTTCTGCACTTTCTCTGCGACAGAGTAGAGGGTCTCGTCCATCGTCATACATTGATGGTCCCAGTCGTGGCCAAAGCGAATCACGACGGCACGATCCTCTTCAGATTTGATGGCTTCGTCGACGTGCCAGCCGCTGGGCAGGTGTGGAAGGAAGTAGGACATTGGGGTAAGGATATGGAGAGCTCAGGACCAAATTGCTGGAGACAAAGAGCAAAGCAAGCACAGCCACACTCAAAAGTCACTGTTCACTGCCATCGCCGTCGGGAAACTCGATAGCTGCCGCTAGCCTACATTTGTACCCTCTTAAAGCAGCTTGAAAGTGCATTCAAAATGGAATCTACTAGTAGACCGCTACGCTCTATAATAGAGTGCCTCTGGCGACGAGGGTTAGACTGGTTTAGACTCTTTTTCGACTGGCGTGTTGCAGGACTCAAAATGTGGCAAGCCCCGCATCGATGACGTTCAAGTTTCAACTAGTCGCGTGGTCGTTACTTCTGGCGTCTCGGGTGTGCCAGGGTGCTCTGTACCTCCAACTCCAAGACCTCCCCTGATAGACCACGACAGGGTACCTGGGATTGGTCCAAACAAGTGGTAGAAATCTTAGAAATGTCGGACGTACTAGTATCCCTGACTACCGGGACAATGTTACACTGGATACCATCACTGTGAGGTGGCTTACGCCTAGCTGTCTTGTGCTTAAATGCCCGCCTCTTTTGACGCCGGTTGCAACCAGTACATTCATGCAGGGTTCGTCGCAGTGTAACTACCATGGTCCATGTGCTTCCATGTGTCGTCCTTTCAACCCTCATCACATCACCTCTATCCGGATAATCCGGGTACCGATCTTCTCTTCCTGAAATTGCTGGTCATATGGATTGTTAGCCGGAAAGATATATTGTGAGAGCGTCCTGAGCTTTATAAATCACTGTGAGTCAATTCCTTCCACCTCGAGAGTAAGATATGAAGGTAGGCTCCAGTAGCTAACATAAAGCACACATATATTGACAGTCGATATAGTTACGACAACGAAGCACAGAAACATAATATTGACTATCAGTTTGTCACATCTTCTATTGAGCCAGCTACTACTGGAGACTAACGACAATCGAAGATGCCGCAGCCTGCCGCCTAAGCGATATGCTTCATATATATAAGATTGGAAAATAGAGCTTGCGCGCAAGATCAATTGTCCTGGGTACCTTTCTCGCAAGTATCGTTAGCCGTGTTTCTCTGGCAGATTTAAGACTCGCTCATACAGTATACTAATCAACATGTTTCCCTTGTTAGCTCTTGGTTTTCTCGTGGCTGGGGTTGCTGCAGTCACTGCAGGCAGCAGTAGCTGCATCGGTACAATCTCGTCCTTGGACGACGTTAGTAATGCTGTCCAATGCACGACAGTGAATATTAACGCCTTCACCGTCCCTGCTGGAAAAACGTTTGAACTGCAGCTGCTGGACGGTACCACTGTCAACGTTTGTGAGCGTTATCGGATACTCTGCTTTGCGCGTCCCTGATTCTTTTTAGTGGGCGAGATTCAGTTCGGAAACATGAGCTGGGCCGGTCCCCTATTCAATGTCCAGTGAGTGCTACTACTACTTCAGGTGACTCAGAGAACCTGACCAAGGCCGTCTTAACAGAGGGAATGATATTACTTGTACGTGGGTCGTTTGAGGTTGTGGCAATTCCTAACGTTCCCAGTTAATGGAAACAACCAGAGGTGGGATGGTGGAGGGCCGTTCTACTGGGTAAATACGCTGGTTCATTCGCAAGCTTCATCTTACACAGTTGCAGGATGGCCAAGGTGCGAATGCCGGCATGACAAAGCCACGCCCAATGATGCAGTAAGCGCATTAGTTACTGTTATACTGCGTTTCTTTTTAACCTTGCGTCCGCTAGTATAGCGATCTCGGGCACCTTGAACGTAAGCGTTCGAGTCGCCTCGCTTCAGACAGATAGCTGATCAGTTTATCCAGGACGTTTATGTTGTAAACTCTCCCGCCCACGTCTTTTCGGTCCAAAATCCAGGGCCTCTCACTATCTCTGGCGTCACTGTCGATGATTGTGCGTGCTTGCATGTTATAGGCGGTGCCTTATTTTGATATCACGAACAGCGCAGGGTAACTATCCTAACTCGCGAAGCGGCAATTCCGCTGCCGGTGAGTGGCACGTCCATTTATCTTGCGGTTTCTGAACTTGCCAGCCGAAAAGCACACAACACCGACGGCTTTGATGTTGGCAGTAGTAATTTAATTATTCAAAATAGGTTTGTCCATCCTCTAGTCACTCTGTCGACTTACGGACACTTACGGACATTCAGCACTGTCCTCAATCAGGTTCGTCTGACGATTGAGTTTCGACATCCCTATGCCTACAATGTATTCAGGATGATTGCTTGGCCATCGGTATGGGAACAAACATCACCTTTGCCAACAACTACTGTGAAGGCGGTCACGGTATATCCATCGTGAGCCACTTCATCAATTTGTGAACTAAATTATTTAAATATCTATCATCTAGGGCTCCATCTCGTCAAATGCCGTCGTCTCCGATATCGAGATTTCCGGAAACCATGTTGTTAGCAGGTGACTACAGCACAAGGGTGAATTAGAGTTGTACTGACACGAATAGCGCATACTCGTTCCGTATCAAGACCGACGCATCTGCGACGAACGGTGTAGTAAAGAATGTTAAATATACCGTGAGTGGTTTTTGATGATGATGATCGTGGACTGAATTTCTTGTAGGCCAATACTGCAACCAACTGTACCTATTATGGCGTTCTGATTACCCAGGCACGTGTGCCTTACCACGCTCGCCCGTTGTCAATCATATAACATACCTACAGAGCTATCCCTCCAACATGGGCACCCCGGGTAACGGGGTCACTATCTCTGTATGTGATGTTTCACTTTACATCGACAAGAGTTTCACGGGACTGTCTTAGGATATCAGCTTCACCTCTGGCACCACCTCTTTGAAGGCCAACAGCGGTGCTTACAGGGTCGCAGTAAACTGTGGAAGTGGATCGTGCACAGGTACACGAGTTACAGTTTCCCTCAGTTCATTTCTGACAGACCACGATAGGTAACTGGGATTGGTCTGGTTTGGAGACAAGTGGTGGAAAACCCGGATCTATCATTAACAACAATGTCATTACTGGATTCACACAGTAAGTACTAGTGAGGTGGCCTGGCGCTAAGTTAGGTTCCTTGCGGTCAAAAAACATACAGCTGCATGCAGCTATCATGTTATACACTCTTTTGTTATACATTCTTTTGCCTAATAGGCCCTTCGAGAATCGAAAGTCGCTCAAACATACTTATGCCTCAGCGTTCATTTGGTTTAGACCCAGGGGATACTGCACCATGCAAGTTAAACGACAGTTACGATGTTATTGCCGAAGTCCTTGAAGTAGCGGGTTCAAGGGCCATACGGAATTTCGGTGTCTGATGCAGTCTTTACTGTCAGTTTTATCAAGAGACATCGCTTTACTGGAACAACTCTGGGATTTCAATACAATAGTACAAGTCACGTCAAACAGCTGATACATATATTTATGGTTATATACGCGGCAAGGCAGGTGCACTTGCGCGTGGTATTTAGTTCTTGCAGTCGCAGCTACCAGCCTGGCAGTTGCAGCTGTTGACAGACAGTCAGAGACCAGCATGAGTCAGTGAAATGTCGCTAGGCAAAACTCACGTAGAGGTGCAGTTGCATTGCTCGGTGTTGTTGTTGAACATGATGATAGCGCTGAGTGCGGTTAAGCTGCAAGACAGTGTCAGTCGCGTCATCGTCAGGGGGCTCGGATGCGAGTCAGACGCCTCACCTGGTATGTGAGGCAGTTGATAATAGAGCGGATTGCTAGAGGAAAAGCCAGCCAAAGAGGGGCCATTTTATATTGCTAACCATTAGCGCCGTGAGTCAGAGTGACCAAAATGAACAGGTGATAAGCGGAAACCAAAGAGTGCATTTGTCTCCTCCAATCCCAGGATTGTCAACGCTTTACAGCCCCACAGGGTGCAGGAAGTAACCAAGAAAGGTTAGCTTCTGTTCCAAACCTGACAAGATGAAATGGTTTTACGGTAGCTGCAGCACATGCGTGCCACCATCCAGGGTTATTAATGCCACAGGGAACTACAAGTGAAATAACTCAACAAGATCAACTTCTGCTCCACAGCTGATAAGATAAAACGCACCAGCCTGGAGACAGCCGCATCAGAATACGGCGACGGAGTCCTTGTATAGGCTACTTACTTGACCAACGTGTGTGTTGGCCCATCGTAATCAAGGCACGAAACACGCATGTGGGTGAGCTTGGAGTGAAGTTTAACTTAATAACTTGTAAGCTCAGGTACCTAAGTACACACCTCGATGGCTTGGCAAGTGCAATGCAAAAGTAAGGAATCAAAGCAATGATCACAAACTATCTGGAAGTACGTTGGAGCGGTGTATCCGCGACTGTGTGCTTGCGTGTCGTGAGCAAGGCAAGAAGTGGTGAAGAGCACTACGCCGCGACAACTTGAAAGCCCGAACTTGACAGTCGAGGGAGTACGTAATAAGAAATTTGTTGTTCATCCTCCCTCCAAGCTAGCACTTGTAATCTTTCAACTGTAATCAGCTTATAGGAGGTTGGGATGGAGAAGACAAACATCTGTCACTCGATGTCTGCGTCTTCCAGCTACTCAAGTAACACCAGCACGCCATCCAGCTCTCCGTCAGCTGGTACCAAAGGCCACCACGATATATCAGAGTCATGCATCGGAATCTCATTAGTTGACCAAGGAAGCCTCACCGAACTCACTACGAGCTCCGATTTACGCGCATGTATCCACACTGGCTACCTGTCTTCTGCTTTTAGTCCAGTTTCTCCAGTCACTCCTAGCTACGAACACGAGTTGGACGATATATCTGGAAGCCCACCACCACCACCTTCTTCCTCTCCGATTGCCTATCAAGAACCTCTTCCTTACGAAGACGAAGATGAGGAGACGACCTCTCATTCCTCTTCGGGCTCTTGCAGATACCTCCCGGGTTCCACTGCTCATGCTGAAGCGGAGTCAGCGAATATTTCGGACTGCCTAAAAACGAAACGCCGACTTCTCAGCAACACTCAGGAAAACACTTCGTTTGTCCAATTTACCTCTCAAGCTCTTTCCGATAGACTCCAGTTGGAGAAGAAGTCCATAGTCGAGTCCTCGGTTCCTTTGTTGACTGGCCTTGCACGCCACGGCAGAAGGTATTCTGAGCAGCATTCAAATTCCTATCATACCATACCACATGCATCGAATCGTCTAAGAACCAACAAGACCTTGAGCACAGCAAAGTCACTCTCAAGACCCCAATCGACCGTTGGCGACTCGAGCGAAGGACGTTTTAATAACCGCGGAACTCTTCCACTTGACGACCTAATAGAACATGCGGAGCAGGAACCTCCGACGAAGAAAGCTAAGACCGGTCGTCTAGCCAGCGATCGTTCTGATCTACCCAAGATACGGACTCGTTTTTTGGCCAAGGAACCAGCCAGTCTACGCAGAGCCCAGTCTCTTGTTTCACAAACTTCCACTGATAGGGATGACGAGGACGTAGTCAAGGTTCGTTGGAACGATCTCTTGTCAAAATGTCGTGTATATTCCTTCGCGTGGAAGTTGACGACGCACAATAAAACAGCTTTTGGACGGGTCGAACCCTTCAACAGGATCGCTTCTTCCAACCATTGTGTACCCAACAGCTCAGCTCGATTCACCTATATGCCCCCCTACTATGCCAACCACACCTCTTCCTGACACAGTTGGCTATTTTCGTGCAAAGAGAAACCCTCTTGTACGTACCCCCGCCTTCCGAGCGCCTTCTAAACAATCGCCGAAGATACCCCCTGTGCCCATCATTGCGCCTCCCAGGTTTCCTAGTCCTTTCATTATCAAGTGTGAGGAAGATTTGGCGGGCGATCGGATCAAGATTCTTCTCACGAAAGAAAGAGAAGAGCGTAAAAGCGATGGCCTGGACCTTCCTCAAATTCCTGATGATTGCTCCAACCGAAGCGAGAGTGAGAGCTCTGCATCTGACGACGAATACTGGGCCGACGAGAGCTCGCTTTCTGCCTCTGAATCCGAATCCGTGGCGAGTCGAAACTCGGATCCATCTCTGGGCACAGAAAAGTCTCGAAGTCGCGAACGATGGTCAAGGGCGCTCGGACTCGATGATTGCTTCCGCAAAGAAGTCGTTGGTTGGATGTTGGATGCAAGAGTTGATTCCCCATTGTGATTGGGCTTGCTGACAAACTTACAGGTCCTCCCGAACATCCCTCCGATGAGAAAAGACTGCGTCGAAATCGATGACCTTTTTGACCAATTAGACACTTGTCGAAACACAAGGTTTCACGCGGTTCATCTTTTTCACAGATATTTCTTCCGTGTCACAGATAAGAAATTGAGCATCAACCTGTCAACTATCGCATCGCCCGCCCGATCTCTAAGAGGGCGCAACGACTCTTCGACGAATAGCAGGGCATCGAGTTCGGAAGATAGCGATGACGAATCTAGTGGCGGAGACTGGGACGGCGAATCAGATGCTGCATCTGATGACACGGTCGTAGTGAAAAAAGAACAGGTAAGTGGATACGAGTCCGAGTCAGATAATTGGCAGGACGGTCAGGAGGCGGTTATATGGGACACCGCTCTTGGATCATTAGCATTATGCGTCAAGGTAGGATCATTTGTAGATCAACATTCATAGACCCTTATTTGCGTTTGGCAGTTTCATCGTGACTTTTTGGGCCCACTTAGTCCTGTATATGCGTACGAATTCTTGGACCTAGCACGGCATTCCGTATCGTATCAGGACCTCGAGGTATCATTCCATCGATTCATCATGCGTCAATAGCGGTCTCTTTTTCTCATACTGTGGTTACCTATCAGGTTTCACAACGCGATATACTTTCCGCTTGTGGTTTCAGTCTCGGTAGCATCACACCACAAGGTTTCATGGATGAACTCTGGCTAGCTTTACCTACGCTACGGAAGGCTACAGAACCTGTGAAGGATGGCTGGAAATCGGTCCAAGTTGAAATATGGGACAGGCTGTTTGACGCCTTGATAGGTACCCACCCTCTCTTGGTCATACTCCATCAGCATTAGCATTGTCTGACCACGCCCCAGAACCTGACGTCCCACAGTTTCCTGTTTCGTTGCTAACGGCCTCTGCCCTGCTCGACGGTCTCATCATCGCCATCGCTCGCCATTACAAAACTGAAGCAGATACGGAAACATGGCGTTTCCAACGGAACTCTGGGTGTCGTTGCCCTGCGCCATCAACTTGCACTCCAGAAAACACAACCAAGCAAGTTCCCTGGCAGGTGTATGTATCCAAGGCGATGGATGCGGTGAAGGATGTCGTTCTGGATGTAACGGATATTCTTCAAATACGTGACGTGAGTGTCGTTCATGATATTCGGCCTAGTGGAGAGCCACCTAACATTTCTACCAGGCCGATTTGGAGCGCTGTAGAGCATGGATGAGCCAGGTTGGATGCGAATAGTTTTGTTGTGCCTTCGTTTTTCTCACATCCGATTCTCCTACATTGATGAATCTTGTTGCTTGCAATCCTGTCGCATGTTTTATCGTGTATACTATGGCTTCCTAATTATTGCATTTCAAGACCTACCAAGGCGACTTTCGCAGGAGGTGAACTGGCAACTGACTCCCTCTGAGTCTCAGGAGACGACACATGATGATTTTGCAAACACGTGACTGACGCGTCACGGTCGAGACGATTGAGTTGGCAAGCAACCTCTTGCCAGCAAACCATACGTCCGATGCGAGATACTGCACTTCTCACGCATCCCCATGACTGGTTTCCGACATACTATCTGCAGGCTCGTTCTTTGTGGAACCCGTCGTCCGTCCTACCGTTATGTTCGGGTCGATAAAATCCGGTTAGCATCTACAAGTACTGATAGTACTTGCCCTTCCTGGATCCACCCGCCCCACAGACGTGTTGATTCAGAAGACAAAGGTCGCCTACTCCCTCTACAGTATTTAGTCCGTCACTTCCTGAATGGTTTGCTAGATGATCATGACATCTACATTGCCTGTTTCCTTGACTTGAGCCGCCCGCTCTGCCGCATATTCCTGCGCTTTATGATAATCCTTTTTTTTTTTGCTCGTGCGTGTCTTGTACTAGATAAATCATGATAATTCGGAGTTGACCTATACAAGCATTCGTGTGAGGTAGGACTCGATTGCAAGATATTCGGACCCCCAGCCATTCTGCCTGAAGACTCTACTCAGTAAACACATCTCGAAGGCTCGCAGGCCATCTCCCGGGTGTACTTATCGAAAGACAGGCAGCTGTGTCAAGCGAAACCAGTGCCAGGCCCAGTCAGGATGTCTCTAGTCCGTTCATCCAATGATTCTTTGACGATGACGACGAAAATCGTAGGCGTCGAGAGGTTTTGTAAGCCAGGAGAATAATGATGACGTAGCCTATAGGGTGGCTGACAGCATGATAGGAAGGGGCGATCGATCGACATTCGTAGCTTGACCAACCCCCTTTGTATAACAAGCCACCCATCTTGCCATCTCGCCACCAGAAACAACCATGAAAAACATCGAAGAAGGCCAGGAAGTCTCGTACGCCAGAATTAATACAGGCGGTTGCAAAGCCCTAACTTGTGTTCAGGTGGAAGTGGGGAGGCGGGAATGCATCCGGAAAGGTGGATGAGATCGTCGAGGATGGCAAAGCTAAAGTAACGAGCAATAAGGTAAGGCACAAAGTCTTGTTCCTTGTTTTTTTCTTCGTTATTGCGCGGCTCATATGCGGCCCATAGGGCAATACAGTGACCCGCATTGCAAGAGAGGGAGACCCTGCTGTGAAGATTGGCCGTCAAGGAGTACGTTTGCTGCCATTGTTCACTTGATTTCACGAAGTAATTTAGTTCCAGAACGACGTCGTCAAACTAGCGCATGAGCTCAACGACGTAGGAACGTAAATATAAAGGCGTGGGAACGGCCTGTCCAGATCAATGTATACTCCTGCACTTGCGAATGCGAGCCTGAGAATCGAATTCACTGAATCGTTTCATAATTGTCTTCTCTCTGCTTTCTTGTTTTCTTCTTCACGACCACAGGACCACCATCGCTAACCGGGGCCAGACAACCTGCCTGCAACTTTTTCCAAAAACTTATATCATCATCTGCCTGTTATACCCGATACCATCATCTTCTCCATCTTATAGATTCGCAATCACGACGTCGGTCCCTAATCGAACCTTCAATTAATCCGGTCAACGATGGCACCAGGTCCAAAGACAGGCCCTGCGCTATTTCTCGGACTTGAACTTGCTACCGATCAATTGCGCGCTTCAATCGTAGATGAAAGCTTGGAGCTTGTGGGAGTAGAATGCGTTGATTTTGACATGGAATTGCCTGAATATCAGTACGTGCTCTCGTGGCCTATGTTATATTCTTTTGTGTCCCACTGTCAGTGACCTGGGCGCCCAAATGTTGCAACGTGCTTTCTTCACATCGCATCTAGAGTCATTTTATTGGAGAGCTAATATTTTTATAGGACTCAGGGAGGAATTTTCACTACTCCAGGAGATGCATACACCACGCCAGTAGATATGTGGGTCAAGGCTCTTGGTGCGTAAACTGGCGGAAGCAAAATTTTTGCTTCGACTTAACCAATTTGGATTTTTGGGTATCTGTCCGATCACTTACCACGTGCGCGGGAACATTGTTTATTTTCCCCCTAAACACAACCTGGATTTTAAATTGTTGGCGGCAACAGACTTTTTACTGGAAAAATTGACTAGGAATCACGATGTAACGAGGATAAAATCAATCGGTGGTTGTGCTCAGGTGACTCGCTCGTATCAAGCAGTGAAGACACCGTCCTGATGTGATACATACAACTTTACAGCATGCTCTCGTGTGGTGGAAATCGACACCCATTCCTTCATTTCCAGCACTGGACCCGCGACTCCCGTTTCACTCTCAACTTCCTCCCAACACTTTCTCATTACCGAATACACCAGTCGCTCAGGATACCTCCGCACACACCCATGCCCTCGCCCTCGAAGCCCTCCTTGGGGGGCCAGACCTCATGGCCGCTCGCGTCGGCACATGCGCCAACGCATCGCTCTTAGCTGCCCAACTCCTCCGAGTTCGTGAATCGTGGACATCTGATGTCTGGTCACGAACAGGGAAGATACAGCTTGCCAGCCAATTTCTTGCAAGTATGATCGTGGGGGAGTGGGTAAATATGGGAGAGTCAGAGGCCTGCGCGACCGGTATGTGGGTGCATGCCAGTGCTGGCGCTGGCGTACAAGGTGCGCCTGGATTGGGCCGCTGGGACGAGGGTGTTTTGGAGATCGTAGGTGGGAGCCGGGAAGAAGGTCGGAGGATCCGAACGTGGTTGGGCGACGTGGAGGTCGCTGGTGGGAGAAAAGTGGCCCATATCTCGCGATACCTATGTGAACGATACGGATTCGAACCCGGTGAGATTAATTTGCAATAATGTGTGTGCAACCCACTAATGTATTTGTAGATACGATCGTCACTCCCTTCACTTCTGATTACCTTTCCTCATACCTATCTCTCTGTCCATCTCCTGGAGATGCGGTGCTTTCATTCGGACCAATGGATACCCTTCTCACTCCTGCTCAACATTACTTACCAACGCGACTTTACAGCTTATTCCCCCATCCTGCCCAGGACGCCAGCGAGAAGCGACGATACATCGCCATGTTAAGCAGCAGGTATGCAATCACATAGCCTCACACCTTGCACAGCTTCTCACTTTTACTTGCAGGAATGCTGACGTTCCGCGTGCTCTTGTAAGAGACATGTACACGAAGAGTTGGAGTGCGTTTGATCGGCTAGTTGCCATCGTGCCACCTGGTGGATCCATAGGGTACGTTCATGCAAATGAATTTGAAACATTTATTTTATTTCTGTGAAATTCTTCGCAGTCTCGATGATAAGCTGTTCAGTTTTTGGCTGCTACAGGGCGACAGCTACCCATTATCACATGTCAAAGGCATCTATCGCTTTGAGACCGGTATCAAAGTCAACGAGTTCCGAGACCTTCGCGCAAACCCTCGGTGTCTTCTCGAGAGCCAGGTCCTCTCATTCCGCTTTCGGTGGTCAAGGATGATTGCCACCGGTGTTCTTGGTTCGAATATCAACCGGTCTCGGGGGAACGTTGCCCAGACACCTGGTCCTACATCGCCACAAGGGCAGAATCCCCGTTCAAACATTGCATCCAGCCTTGGACTCTCCTTCGATCCATATGACTACTCCCCACTCCCCGCAAGAATACTCGTTACTGGCGCAGCTGCCAACTTCCCCTCCGTCGCAAATCTTGCTGGCGATGTGTTCAACGCACCAGTATTCATGCCCAGCACCCAGGTTGATTCCGCCCAAGTAGTGCCCCACCGCAACGCACCTGCCACTGGCTTCCCTGGCCGTGCATCACTAGGGGGTGCTTATTTCGCGCGGTGGATATGGGGTAAGGAGCGTAGTTCTGCTATCGGTGGATCAAGTACCGGTCGAGGACTCGGCGGATTTGAGGAGGAGATTAGGAGGTTGCATGGAAAACGCTGGGTCGCAAGCGGTGGTAACCCGCTGCGGACCAATGTGAACGCCCCTTTGGGCGGGAACGGGGGCAGTGGAGCCAACAGCGGTACTAGCACCCCCTACGGCCATCGCTCGGGACTGGGCTCCACTGTATTTGTCGAGGAAGAGGAAGAAGAGGTGGAGGAGATGGAACGTGCGAGCGGTATACTCGCCTCTTCAGTGTTTGCAGGTGGATTTGCAGACAGGGATCTTGGCAGGGACATCAGCCGCATGAGAACGCTCACAGGCTCTACACTTGATACTGTGACGAGCAGTGGATCTATCGGGCCCTCGACCGCATTCACAACACCCGATCTCAATGCAGGCGCAGGAAGTCCAGGTGGCGGAACTGGAGCTGTCGTGCCACCAACAACCACCTTGACGCCTGTCACTGCCTTGCCCACTTCCGATGCCGAAGCACAGATTGGGTTAGCGAAGGTCGCTGAGGCGGACGTAGATGCGTTCATGACGTACGCTGCTATCGTGCCTGAGTATTGCCGACTTGAGGGCATGCTCTGCAAGTCCCTTGTATGATCGGTGGAGGTGAAAAGCTTTCGTCATGTGCATGTGAGTTGGTACAAAAAAAGACTACGAGGTTTCATGATTTGTTGTATATATAGGATCTCATCGATACTTACGCGGCTTGGATATTCTATTATCGATGATCGGTGACTGCCAGTCGGTTCTCTAAGTAGTATTTCGATTCTCCAACTTGGCGTGAACATATAACTGTCGATATGACGCCCTTGTATGACGAACATGCGTTGTAACAAGCATCATGCGGGGGGCCAGGCTTCTCTCCTGATCGCTCAAAGAGATTCTACCCCTGTCTGATCACTGATCTTTCGTCATAGTGCCATCGTCTTGCTGATAAATTCCACCTCATCGGAATGAACGAGCCCCTTTCAGTATTGATTCGTGATTGACCATCCGGAGCTTGACGATCTGATATGTATCCAAGTCGATCGTTGACGTATTGCTTTGCCAGGTATAAATACAGGGCTGTTGGCACAATGTTGGCAGCATTCTAACCACGTACTACCATGGCTTGCATTCAGAACCAACACATTTACACCCTTAGAAACTGTCAGGGAGGCACTGTTGCCGACCTCTCTGGTGGAGACAACTACTCCAGTAGGCATCATCCTTGCTCCACCCTCGATCCAAGTCAGTGCTGACGCTGTGTTGATCTGTAGTCATCGGTTATCATGACCACAATGGTCCCAACCAGGCGGTAATGTCCTAATTATCACGTTGCAGAAGGGTTGCACTGACGAGCTGCGCTGTTCGCAGTGGATCTTCCAACATGATGGCGATGGCTGGTTCATCAAGTCCGTCGGGGCTGATAAATATCTTGGAATCGAAGGCAATCTCAACGACGCCGGTAATGGCACCAAGGTTGTTGCTGTCTCGTCCCCTTTCAAGTGGGACGTCAAAGATTCTGTCGTCGAAGGTGTCCAAGGCATCAGGTGAGCATCCCTTCTTCATAGCGTATATTTGGCCGTGATTGATTATTGTCACCCCTCGGCAGGATATTGCTCCATGACAAGCATTTCAGCGTAGACCTGTCCGACAAGGGAAATGCAACGGAAGGGACACCAGTTCAACTTTGGGCCAGCTGGCCTGGCGCTAATCAGATTTGGGCCCCTGTCGAGCGTAAATGGTGTGTTGATTCGTTCGACAATTGCTAAGCGCGTATATTGATACCCTTTCTGCTAGAGAGCGTAAAAGAACAGAACTATTGTACATTGAAAATTGCCATGTGTAACAGTGAAAAACGAAATGTTGACTCTAGTTAATCTGATGATCTTGTTCGACGTTTGAACGTTAACCTCCGCTTGCTTGAATACGTATATACGGTTTAATACGTGGTTACATGGCGGCTAATTGTCTCCTTCAATCACGGATGCACGATCGCGGGGTGGTCTCATGCTTCTTCAATTGACAGTGGTAATGTACTGCCCAATCATCATCTGACCCGAACCTGCTCGTCTGGAGACAAGACATCGATGGCGAGCAGGCCGCTCACTGAACCTACGTGAGTGCCTGTGGACACTAATAATGAATGGTACTTTGCGATGTCATAATCGTCCACAACCGGGTCTCTTGTACAGGTGCTCAGGGGTGCACCGGCTCGCTTTCGAAGCTATGCTTCCGTAATTGTCGACACGTTCTTCAGCCCCTTCGTCTGGAAGGTATTCCATGTAGGCTCGTGACCAGCCTGGCTTACCGATACCACGGACAAGTCGAGTGGCGTAGCCAGGCTGGTCGATCTCGGAGAAATTTGGCAGGAGGAGCGAGGAGTTTGAAATTTAGCAGGTGCCGGTCATGCCGGTGGCACTCGATCATATGTACTACGCGTCTGCTCTCGCTCTCTGAGAGTCTCAGACTATATGCTATGTTAAGTTCCAACCATGAGTTCCATATGACCTTTATCGCTCGCTGCTCGTGACGCGATTGAAAATCTCCCAATGGACTTTACAAGTGCCCTTTCAACAATACAACACCAGCAAGTTCTCGAGGCCTTCTCGCAACTCGATTTTCTTTCCCAAGGATCACAACATCCGAAATTGTTCCAGCTCAGATGTCTCGTATCATTACTTTCTGCAAGACACGTTGTACTTCGAGCTGTATTCTATTATCGATGACCGGTGACTGCCAGTCGGTTCTCTAAGTAGTATTTCGATTCTCCAACTTGGCGTGAACATATAACTGTCGATATGACGCCCTTGTATGACGAACATGCGTACAATGTAACAAGCATCACGCGGGGGGCCAGGCTTCTCTCCTGATCGCTCCCGAGGCGCAAAGAGATTCTACCCCTGTCTGATCACTGATCTTTCGTCATAGTGCCATCGATAGCGGCGTCTTGCCACCTCAATCCGATGAATGAGCCCCTATCAGTATTGATTCGTGATTGACCATCCGGAGCTTGACGATCTGATATGTATCCAAGTCGATCGTTGACGTATTGCTTTGCCAGGTATAAATACAGGGCTGTTGGCACAATGTTGGCAGCATTCTAACCACGTACTGCCATGGCTTGCATTCAAAACCAACACATTTACACCCTTAGAAACTGTCAGGGAGGCACTGTTGCCGACCTCTCTGGTGGAGACAACTACTCCAGTAGGCATCATCCTTGCTCCACCCTCGATCCAAGTCAGTGCTGACGCTGTGTTGATCTGTAGTCATCGGTTATCATGACCACAATGGTCCCAACCAGGCGGTAATGTCCTAATCATCACGTTGCAGAAGGGTTGCACTGACGAGCTGCGCTGTTCGCAGTGGATCTTCCAACATGATGGTGATGGCTGGTTCATCAAGTCCGTCGGGGCTGATAAATATCTTGGGATCGAAGGCGAGCTCGACGACGCCGGTAATGGCACCAAAGTTGTTGCTGTCTCGTCCCCTTTCAAGTGGGACGTCAAAGATTCTGACGTAGAAGGTGTCCAAGGCATCAGGTGCGCACCCCTTCCTCATAGCGTATATTTGGCCGTGGATTGATTATTGTCATCCCTCGGCAGGATATTGCTCCATGGCAAGCATTTCTGCGTAGACCTTTCCGACAAGGGAAATGCAACGGAAGGGACACCAGTTCAACTTTGGGCCAGCTGGCCTGGCGCCAATCAGATTTGGGCGCCTGTCGAGCGTAATTGGTGTGTTGATTCGTTCGACAATTGCTAAGCGCGCATATTGATTGACATTATCCTAGAGAGCGTAAAAGAGCAGAACTCTTGTATACTGAAAATTGCCATGTGAAACAGAATACTCGTGAAAAACGAAATGCTGACTCTAGTTAAATTGATGATCTTGCTCGACATCAACCTCCTCTTACTTGAATGCAGCTGAAAATGTGGTTACATGGCGGCTAATTGTCTCCTTCAATCACGGATGCGTGTTCGCGGGGCGGTCTCATGCTTGTTCGATGGTAATGCACTGCCCAATCATCATCTGACCCGAACCTGCTCATCTGGAGACAAGACATCACTGATGGCGAGCGGGTCGCTCACTGAACTTACGTGAGTGCCTGTGGACACTAATAACGAATGGTACGTTGCGATGTCATAATCGTCCACAATCGGGTCTTTTGTACAGGGGCTTAGGGGTGCACCCCGCTTTTGAAGCTATGCTTCCGTGATTGTCGATACGTTCTTCAGCCCCTTCGTCTGGACTCTGGAAATTCCATGTCGAAGAATGGCATCCCGTTGACATTGCAACCAAAGTCGATCTTGTAGATCCACTCGATGTCATTTCCGAGTCGTTGCCATGCCCAGTGGAACTTCTTCATTGGGCGTCGATGCGTTAAGAAGTTTTTACAAATTATCAGACCACTGTCTCGATTGCGGGCAAACATTTTGTGAAGTTTATGGTCTTTCGTCCTACTAGATCAGAATTCCCGCCACCAAAAAAGCCAAGCACAACAAAGTCGGTAAGGCACTAATAAATTCATCTCTGCATGTGTCATCATCCACTTTCATTGATCTTGGTTTAAGTACAACCGTGTGCTATATCATGCACTATGGTGCACCGATCCGTATCTGCGACTCGGCCATTCATGCCTATGCGAGCAAGCTGTGACGCGTATTTGCTAGCAGGTAGGGGTGATCGGACAAGTTCTCAGTAATATTGACGCTGATTTCTCCACTCTAGCTCTAGTATCGTTACACAATTCTCCTTTACATAGACCTGCGGTATACCCCCTGGGTATATCCTTATGGGGAAGACTTCATAGTACGCGATATCCTTCCTTATCCTCCTTGCCCACTTCAATCAGTTGACAGCTATACCCTTCAAATAATCGACGCGGGAAGGGTGCACATCTGTCGAGCTGTCGCGTTTGAAAGGAGTCCATTTAGACTCATCCTGTGAATGATTATTGTAAAGCCCACAAGTAAAAAAAAACGACAATTGCGAACCTTGGAGAGACGTAAAGCTTTGATCATGTCATTCTCGTCAAGAGTGAATCGATGGTAGATGCCAGCAGGGATAACCAAGAGATCACCCGCGTCTATCTGACAACGAATCCATGAATCTGAGGGATGTTCTGGATGACGAGCTATCAGAGTATGGCGTGGAATGTGTGATTCCCTGCTTACCTCGAATATCCCAAAAGCCGCTGCCCTCGAGAATATATCTGATCTCGTCGTCTTCATGCATGTGCCTGGTATTCAAATTGGAGTTGTTGCCGAGTACAGACACGATGTTGAGCGTACTCTTCATAGAAGCTCTTTAACTTGGCCTCATATAAATCTCCAAGGCCATCCTTTGTGATTGTCATAATGTCACTGTTCCTGTAGCTTCTTTCCTTTGCAACAGTATCGACCTGATTCTGTTGGTTCGTTGGGATAGCGCCAGTGTAGTAGTCCGGTGGATTTCAGGATCTCATCTGATACAGGGATTCCAGAATCGTGCAGCAGCCGCTGGTCGCCTGGAATGTTATCGAAATAAAAAGCACGCATGCTGATGGTATCGACTGGGTATTGATATGGTACCTGCTGTGGTAGAGCTAGTTCGGTAACCAAGATTTGCCAACTTGAAAGGATTTATATAATGTCCAGAATATCAGGGAATTGGCAGACTCCGGGACCGTATGGCTGGGTCTATCCGGGTCCGCCCCTCAGTTTCGTATACTGTAGTATTTCGTTGAATCAACTTGCACTGGTGACGGGCGCTCGAATAATGGATTTAGGGCAAGCGGGACCCTCCTCGGAGGCTCCAGCGATCAATTTTAGCACCGATAAGTGACAGCTCATACAAGAAAGAGAAACACACGTATTGTTAGGAACACCCTAAGTCTGTTAATGGAGCTCTGATAACGATAGATTGCTGGTTACAAGACTGCGATGGTAGGTCGAAAACAAGGAACAGAACTATCAGCGGAATGCGCCATAAGTATAACCCAAATTGAAGGCCCGAAAAGGTCGGACCGTTCATTACCCTCTCCCGAGATCGATGTCTTCATCGACGATCTCTCTGAAAGTCCCTATCTTCCAATCATATACTCCCCGATTCGACATCGCATACCTCCATTCTCCTCGAGGCGGTATACGGACGTTCTCGGTCACACACCGGCGGTTTGGGAGTTTTTCACTATGCAAGATTTGTTTCGAAATGTCAGTGACAAAGTTGGCATTCTTACTTTACATTGACACATTACAAATACCACGGCCCTCCGGCCGGGCATCCCAGGACCCTTTTGGTTGTGTATTTGTTTTTCTCCGCTGTCATATCAGTCACATCGTCTAATATTCTTTTATTCATTGGCATTATCCTACATAACTTGTACCATTGTCATATCTCTCTTCGAGTATCCGTATCTCAAATGGCCAAGCTGTCAATTGGGCTCACTGTTTCATCCATCTCTGGCATTGGTGCCATGTCCAACAGCGAGATTGCAATCATCTCGTACTGCGCGCGACTCTCCCACTTGTCATCCACTTTCTTTGAGTAACGAATCATCTTCATCTCCAGCAAGATCAGGTCTCCCGGCTTGAGATCGCTGAGATTCCACAAAGGTCTCTCGTCGTATGTCTTGAGAGATCCTTCTGGTCTGGCGTCGTATACGGCATCGAAGAGGATGGCCTTTGAGGGTGTTAGCAAACGGCTTCAAGCAATTTGTCAGGCTCACGTTTGTATCCACGTTGCTATTCTTCCCGTTCTGCCATTTTATGGCTCCGATACGACACAAGAGATAACATACCTCAGCGAGTGGAACAAACGCTGAGGTGAAATGAACGACTGTGCAGCTACTAATATGATACCGAACGGTTATGTAAGGTGGCTGAGTGTCGATGGTGAATCACTGTATAGTTCCAAGAATCGAGAGAAGCAAGATAATAGACGGACAAGGCAATGGTAAGTCTACTATGTGCGCCAACACATCTTCGTCGTCAATCCTCGACACTCCCACTGCAGGCAACACCTCAAACGTCAGCTTCTCTGCTTCTACTGTTGACGTCAGTTTACCATCTGCATCAACAGCAATGCCACTTGGGGCATTTTGGCCTAAGACATCTGCAACAATAGCTGCACAAGGTACGTCACTGTCGTCATCGAAGTTCGGCTCTTCTTGATGGGTTTCATCCTCAATTTTAGCGGTGTCCGTTGAAACATCAATGCCCTGCTCATTGGGACCTGCGAGCTCCTTCCAGAACTTGGGATCAGTGTTCTTTAGGTTCCGAAGTCGGTCACCCGCGTGCTTGGAAGCCGACCAAACACTCGAACGAGAGGTTAAATCCTCGAACGGTGCACATTTCAAAGGCCTGGATATGTTTCGCGTTAGGACAGTCGACGGTGAGCAATCCAACTCACTTTTTTGACGATTTCTGGCTTATTGATGGTTTGAAATGCATTCCAGATCCAGCTCGGGCTCCTGTCTCGCAAGATACCAATTCTCTTGTCGACGATTATGTCCACTTCGTCCCTGTCGGGCTGCGCTGCCACCTCTTCGACTAAATTTGCATGGTACGAACGTTTCAAAGAATGCTACCAACTAAGAAATCCACCTCTGCATGTGCCATCATTGATGGCTTGGTTTAAGGACGTTCGTGTGCTACATCATGCACTGTGGTGCACCGATCCGTATCTGCGACTCGGCCATTCTTGTCTATGCGAGCAAGCTGTTACGCGTGTTTGCGAGCAGGTAGGGGTGATCGGACAAGTTCTCACTCGTATCGTTACACGATTCTCCTTTGTATACATAGACCCGCGATATACCCCCTTTGGTATATCCTTATAGGGAAGACTTCACAGTACGCGATATCCTCACCCGCTTCAATCAGTTGACAGCTAGACCCTTCAAATAATCGACGCGGTAAGGGTTCACATCTGTCGAGCTGTCGCGCTTGAAAGGAGTCCACTTAGGCTCATCCTGTGGATGATTATTGTAAAGCCCATAAGTAAAAAAATGGCAATTACGAACCTTGAAGAGACGTAAAGCTTTGATCATATTATTCTCGTCAAGAGTGAATCGATGGTAGATGCCAGCAGGGAGAACTAAGAGATCACCCGCGTCTACCTGACAACGAATCCATGAATCTGAGGGATGTTCTGGATGACGAGCCATCAGAGTATGGCGTGGAATGTGTGATTCCCTGCTTACCTCGAATATCGAAAAAGCCACTGCCCTCGAGAATATATCTGATTTCCTCGTCTTCATGCATGTGCCTGGTATTCAAATTGGAGTTGTTGCCGAGTACAGACATGATGTTGAGCGTACTCTTCATAGAAGCTCTTTAACTTGGCCTCGTATAAATCTCCAAGGCCATCCTTTGTGATTGTGATGATGTCTCTGTTCCTGTAGCTTCTTTCCTTTGCAACAGTATCGATCTGATTCTGTTGGCTCGTTGGGATGTGCCAGTGTAGTAGTCCGGTGGATTTCAGGATCTCATCTGATACAGGGATTCCGGAATCGTGCAGCAGCCGCTGGTCGCCTGGAATGTCATCAAAGTAAAAGGCACGCATGCTGATGGTATCGACTGGGTATTGATATGGTACCTCAGGCTGTTGTGGTAACGAATATCATTTCCCGACTCCCACGATTAGTGGGGAGGCACCGTCTACAATGAAACAATGAAACGATTTTCATTGGCTGACTTCGTGGCAAACTATTACGTAATCCATTCTGTAAAGTCAACCTCTACTTGCAATCTACTTGAATCATTCTTTCATTCGACGTTGGCGTTTCTTTGATGGACAGGAACACGTCCGGACTACGCCGAAAGAACGACCGTCAAGTTTAAGGTCTGACTACGGGAGGCTACGATGGTCAGGGTGCAATGAGCGGTTGCGGCTCATGCAGATACACTTCACTGGGATCATTCTCATCTGGCGTCTCTATGCGCTATGCCAAACTCCTGCTTTATGTTCTAGTGGGGGCTGTTCTCACCTATTGTCGCCCTCACCATAGGGATGGATGTCTTTTTGTATAGTCGACGGAATGCATTTTCGGGTTATTTTTTTACTTGGATTGAATTGGCTGCAAGTTGATCCCGTTTCGTTGCATAGTGAAAAGAGTAATTACTGCGAACGTCACTGCAAATACTACGCGCGGCCGCCTTCCTTCAACTTGGGACCTGTGCCTGCAATATATTCCTCCATCCCCATGATATGTTATGGTACCTTTTTGGTTACTTTCGCAGCGTCCTCGTGAAACACCTGAAAGAACGGAAGGAAAGTAAAGTGAGGCCTAATATCTATGTGCTAATGGTTATTTGATATCATATCATATATTCCGTCCTGTGAGCTCTCTGGGAGTACTCATCGCATTCCAGTCTTGCCGAGTTCGAGGATTCTGTATGTTGGACTTTGCCACCACGGCATGAGACCTCGCGTGTGTGATTTTGGCATGCCGACTGAGGTAGAGCGAGGCCCTGTGTGCAGGCACGCTTCAAGTGTTCAAACTCCAGCCCTGGCAGAGTTTCCTAACTTGCTTCGAGTAAGTACATCAGGGCCGATTCTGTATGCTCGTACTTCTGATAGTGCAACATAGCATAACGTAAGGAGTGCCACTCTGTTCATGATGGAATTCCCTTTGTACCGCTTTGCAATTGGTGAGCCATTCGCTTAGATATAAAAACATGTCACTACTTTCCGTATCTTTAGTGAATATTGAATTACCACTCACTCATTGATCATCACTCATGATGCATGATCCATCTACCACAGTCGAACTCACCACCAGCCTTACAATAATATATTCCAGAGGACAAAATACACTCATGGCTCATGACTCACCCTCTCCCTCCCCAGCGCCGTTCCTGTCGACCCTGCTCTCTGCTCCCACCTTGAGGGCCAGGCCATCATTTCTGCTCCGCAAATAGTGAAGTTACTCATATTCTCATAAGTGTAAGATAGGGTACTTTCCCGATCGCGGTTGCCTTCCTCGAAGACATCGTAACCATGTCTTTCCATGCCATACGGACGTCAACATGTTAAAGGTCTGCAAACGCTTCGCTTATTTCGAGGTTCGATCTTAGATCATTCACTTGCTTGTCAAGGTTATATGGATGGTGGTGGGACTTCATTTGATGTTTTCCAGCACATATCGGGGTAGATAAGCACCGCCCTTGCTACCTAAACAAAAGGGCGGACAGGCAGAATCTAGCCCAAGAGGCAGTTACAACCACCGGTGACGCAGGGTGACCCATCAAGTTGTCAGCCGTGTGATCATCGTAGTGATTCGTGCCGCAAGCTCGGCGCGATGTCGTACAATTTTCATCAGGACACCAGAAGTTCACATCCCTTACAATTTAACGAGATTTCGATGGCCTGCCCTATAAGTATTGTACATTGGTGATCAGCAGCGCATCCCTCACTCTTTGATTTCACCATTTGATCTGAAGATTCATGTCGGAACTAGAAAATTCTCTCTATGTTCTTGACTGGAATAACTACATATCAGGTTCGTCAGCCTTGCAGAAAATGAATCATCGTGCTGAACTTGTCGTTTTCCAGTTGTAATCATCACCGCGATATCCTATGATTACAGTCAGTAGCTTTCATGAACCTTGCAGTGCGGCTAAGCGTAATACTATCTAGTACTTCAGTTCGAAAAAGAGGTAACGTGGAGGCCGGTTCATCATCGTCGAGTACTCATGGTCATATTATCGCAGATGACGTTTGTTTGGGTTAGAGCTCATCCCCAACGATATCAAGATCCGGGACTGACTGGATATGCAGGAAAGACAGTGGTCAGCGATGTCATATTTATACCTTGTTGTGAGCTCCACCCTGCCAAAGTGCTTCATGGTTTCCCATTTTTGTTACTATGTTAGGTTCGATATTTTGGTATTTTGATTGCAATGTACGTCGCGGTGGTTGTATCCTTCAGATGGTACATTGTTACATTGATATTGATGCTGCCGTCTAGAATTGCTGCCTGCTGTACGTGACGTTATACCAATGAGCCCTCATTAACTGACTAGTGCTAGGGGGAGGTCTATTTTATATACCTGAAACAGTGAGTGTATCGATTCTTTTCTTTAGAGTTCTAGATTGACCTAGATCCAGCCGTACGTCAGAAGTTTGTTTGATAGCTAGGCCTGATCTACCGCTAACTTCTTGTTTAGTTGTGGGTACATCTATATCGCATTCAACTGAAACCAGCTTTGTTCATCATAAAATTGAAATAGGTTATGGGATGTTTCTGTTTTTCCAGTGGAGTTTCTCTGTATATTTTTGCTTGGCGGAAGGTGAGTCATATCCATACATTTTCGCATACTTGCGCGTACCCATTTTGCGTTTGCAGTTATTCTCATCTGGCGTCTTTATGCTCTATACAACCAATCCAAACCCATACTTTATGTTCTGCTGGGGTTGTTCCTACCTATCGTCGCGCTCTATATAGCGGTGGATATATTTTTATGGAGTCGACCCTCAGCGATCTCAAGTGAATTTCTACTTCGATCGAATTCTGTGCAAGCTGATCCCTTGGTGCATAGTGCAAGAAATAATAATAACTCCAAACATCAAGTACTGCACGGCGTCCTTCCACATAGGGCCTATGCCTGCGATATATGCTGCCATCCCTGTCCTATGCTATGATACTTTCCTGGTTGTTCTCGCCATTATCGTCCTCGTGAAGCACCTGAAAGAACGAAAGGGACTTAAAATGAAGCCTAACACCTATGTAGTCATGATCGTCCGATATCATGTCATATACTTTTTCCTGTGAGTCCCCCTTCGTTTGTTGTGTTCTCTGAAAGCATTCATTGAGTCACGTTAGGAATTTGGCAAGTCAAATTTTCATGGCAATGTTGTGGGCCAACCTTACCGTATGATCTCCCGTGATTCTAGAGAGATCTGCTCTAATGCAGGCATGCACAGACGGTGGTTATGAATCTCGTACTGTTGTTCAACGATACCGTGCCATTTATTATCGTGCCACGTCTTATCATCAGCATTTGGGATACGCATGCCAACGACAACTGCATACACGTCAGTACGACGTTCGAGGATTGTGTCTGTTGGACTTCGCCACCGTCATTGGAGCAGCACGAGATGGACTCCTGCGTATGATGTTGAGGAAGAAGGTAGAGGTCCTTCCCTCAGGTTGTAGTCCTAACAAAATTCTCTAGTACTTCATGGAAGCAAGCAATCTAGGGCCCGAATTTTCTGTGTAGCTATGTACTATTATGTGCACAAAGTATCAGCATATCTTGAGTTTGTATTTGTGATAGCTAGATGTATGGCAAGTGCGGCCTATCGTGATTTATTTTAGAGAACTGGATATACTCTTGACTCGTGACTTTAACTTTGAGAATGCTACCATTGAAGGCCGCATGAGCACTCTGGGCCAGTAATGGAACTCTATAGGATAAATATTGCGTATGTAAGTTGACTTCAGTGCCAAGTTGGCCGAAATGCACTTATTCATGTTCTAGGAGGCACAGGCCTTCGAGGCAATGAGACCAAGAAAACCGTCGGAAAAAGGTGCAGGAAGCTGCCTCTGGACCGCAGAAGCAATCTGGATGACAGCTGAGTCAATGGTGACCACATAAATTTCATGGATGATCAAGCTAGGGATGGTTGTTTGAATCTGATGATACTTGACTTCTGGGCTAGTAAGCTTGCATCTGCTCACGAAATCTCTGGTCAGAGAATGACAGTCTTACATTGCTTACTCTAGTCTGTCGTTGGACGATGAGTAAGGATATTTGCCGCATTTCCGTTGAAGTTGCGCTGGCAGCCGATCAACGGAGGTTTCTGGGTAGCCCGGGTAAACAGGAAAGATGAGTATAATGCATCTACGTACGTGCACTGGCACTTCCGTGGTCTTATGATCAGGACTTGATTTGAGTCATAGGTGAAGTTCATCGGGGACTTGACGCATGAGCGGCGTTACTGATATTGAATATTGAACACCTTGCGGTCGATCAGATCTCAGACTCGATCTCAATCTGTCTTGTCCCGACTCACTATGACTTGAACAATTCTTGTAACTCGTGTACTACTTGCAGCAACCATCCACTCAAGGCTTGCCTTCTACCGCTCCGAGGTTGGGGACTTGGAAGTTAGTACGTCCGCGCGTCAGTGCCCAACATTAATGTTCAGGTGTCATCGACGTCCCACCTGCAGACAATGCCAGAACGCGCGAATACTATGCTATGCGTACCGCTATCAAAATATGTATTTCGCTTGTCCCAGCTATTGGGATTCTTATCCGTCCGGTCTTGGCGTAAGCAAGATCAAATTTATGCGGTTGCCTCAACGAAGCGGGGGGCGTTGGAACATATTAATTGGACAAGATGAAGGGCGGACCTGGGCGGACCAGGAATCGGACGATGATAGTTGCTATCAAGTTTGATCCTGGGCCTGAAGTTCTTTCGATCGATCGTTTTCTAACTGTCACGGTCACATTTGTTACCCACTGTCACACATCTTATCTACTAGTAGACCATTATCATATGGTCCAGTTCAGTTTGAACGGGATCTGTCACTGATTCTTGACTATGTCTCTGATCAGGTGTCGACAACTTATCCGCCAATCAAAGTATATACCGTTTATGCGGTTAGCCTAAATCCAACTTTTGGCCGTCTAGCCTATTATGACAGAATTTCAGCGCCCAATAAGCGCAATCGCAACAGAGGCGCAAATTTCACTGCAGCGCTCCACGGATTCTCCACCTGCGCAGAGGTCGCTTAGCCTCTACTAGAAGAAACCCGTTCTCAATGATACGGTACTAGACTAATCAATTTGCGGTGCTCTCGGAACTAACTTTTTCATAGATACCGCTCAGCCCTGAAACCATTAAACCCATGCTTTATGTTGAACGAAAGGAATCTCGACGTAACCAAGTGTTGCTGGCAACTGCTTGCAGAAACTAATTTTCAAAATGGAATAAAATAAAAAGTCAGGAAGACATCGGACATTGACACCGGAGACATTGGCAGACAGATGCTGTCGTTTTTTGTGACAGACAATAACACTAAGGGCGCAAAAACGTGCTATCACCTGCTATCACTCATCATTTTCACGATGATCTATCCTTCCCGATTCCCAATTATCCCGGATCTCCAGGGCCAACTTTATTAGTTTGTTTTCATGTCGTCCTGTGCGAGCCTGTGCACTGCTCTCCACTAGTCTTCTGTCACCAAACAACCACTTGTCTACTAGCTTGAAACCACCGGCAACGACCTCACAATTTCTTCAGCGCCCCGAGGTCGGTCTATCACCTTTTCTTGCATAAAAAGGATATCCAGTCTTCTTCCACTGGCATCAACCAGCAGCCTCTTGTTTTTCTTTTTTCCCTCTCACCCCATAGAGCATATCAACTTACATATAATCAATTCGTAACACATAGATTTAACATCGCAATGTCTGCAGCACTCCCAGTCACCCTCCACGACGTTCTCTCTCAAGCTACTGAGCGGTACCCTTCGCACGAGCTCGGATTCATCACATCTTCTGCTCATGACTCTTCCATTCGATCGACCACATTCAGCTCCTTTAATCAGTATGTGCGCAACCTCGCTCGCGCCATGCTGGATTGGGAAAAGCCCGCTGGCTCAGTTATCGTTGTCTACCTAACTGAGCACGAGGATAACATGGCCGCTGTTTGGGCGTGTCTCCTTGCAGGCTATGTTCCATGCTTGCAACCCGCCCTTAGTGCCCAGCAGGCTCACAAGGAGGGCCATGTCGCTCATATCAAGAACCTGTTCTCATCTGCTATCTGGCTCACTAATGAGTCTGGTGCTGACCAAGTGAATTCCATCAGCGGTCTGGAGATCTACCTTCTTTCGGAGCTCAAGGCATCAGCTTCGAAATACCACGTTTCTGCCCACTGGGTCGCCCGTACCGCCCAGCCGGATGATGAGGCAATATTATTTTTAACCTCTGGATCAACCGGCTTCTCCAAAGCAGTTGTCCACAGCCATCGCACTATTTTGGCCGCTTGCTCCGCCAAAGGAGAGGCTTATGGCTTGACTCCAAAGACTAATGTACTTAATTGTAAGTTGTCTTAATCACTGTCGTTACCGATATTTGATATTTTACCAGGGGTTGGATTCGACCATGTCGCGGGCTCCTTGGAAATGCACATCACCCCCTTATTGTTTGGTGCCTCTCAAATTCACGTCCATGCATCCGCTATTCTGTCCGATCCACTTCGTTTCCTCCGTCTGATCGATGAGAAGTCCATCAACGTTGCCTTCAGCCCGAACTTCTTGCTTGCGAAACTCACACGGGACTTGGAGAAGAGGTCTGATCTCATTGGAACCTTCGACCTTTCTTCAATCAAGCGCATCAACAGCGGAGGGGAGGCTGTCATTTCGAAGACTGCTCAATTATTTGTAACTGTCCTTAAGAACCTTGCGAAAGATCCTCTCAAGGTTTCGTTCGTCATTTCGCCTGGATTTGGTATGACCGAGACTTGGTGAGTTATTTATTTTTGGCCTACATTGTAGCGTTAAACTCAATTCATCTTAGTGCCGGGTGTATCTACGAGCCAGTGGACCTCAGCACTACCGAGCCGAAACACGAATTCCTCGACTTGGGCCGCCCTGTACGCGGTTGCGAGATGCGTATCGTCGACCCCGAAGATGGTAAGACGGTCCGCAGGGACGGAGAGAGTGGCGAGCTGCAAGTCCGTGGCCCCATGATTTTCGTTCGTTACTACAACAATGCGGAGGCCACGTCTTCCAGCTTTGTCGATGGTTGGTACCGCACCGGTGATGTCGGCATTATCGAGAGCGGTGTTATGCGTCTCAGTGGCCGCATCAAAGACACTGTCATCGTCCACGGTGTGTCATATGGTATTCCAGAGCTGGAGGCGCACCTCCAGACTGTCGAAGGCGTCACGCATTCCTTCCTTGCTGCTGCTCCCTACCGTGCACCCGGGCAGGAGACTGAAGGTTTTATTATCTTCTACTCTCCTGCTTTCGACCTTGATGGAGAAGATGCTTCCATGAAACTATTTGCCACGCACCGCGCCCTCCGTGACATCTCAGTCAAAATGATCACCCTCCCTCCACAATTCATCATCCCCATTCCTATCAACCAGATGGAGAAGACTACTCTTGGAAAGCTCTCTCGAGCACGCCTTGTCAGCCTCTTCAAACAGGGCGAACTTGCCAAGCACATTGCTCGTGCTGAGGAGCTTCTGAGCGAGGCTCGGGGCTCTTCATTTGTCGCCCCTTCCACGGAGGCCGAGAAAGCTCTTGCCAAGATTTACGCTGGGATTTTTAACCTCAACGAGAATGAAATGTCCGCAAGCGACAACTTCTTCGAGCTCGGCGGTACCTCTATCGATGTCATCAGGTAGGCAATACAGGATATTTGATAACGAACGCCTCTCACGCTTCATTCTATCAGACTCAAGCGCGAGGGTGAAGCACACTTCGGTTTGCCTGAAATACCCACCATCCAGATCCTCAAGCACCCCGTCATTTCCAGCTTGGCGAACTACATCAACTCTCTCCTCTCAAAGGACAGCACTGCCGAAGAGTATGACCCCATCGTTCCCTTGCAGCTCACGGGTAACAAGACACCCATCTTCTTCGTTCACCCCGGTGTCGGCGAGGTCCTGATCTTCGTCAACCTCGCCAAGTACTTCCAGAACGAACGTCCCTTTTATGCTCTTCGTGCTCGTGGCTTCGAGCCAGGTCACCCTTTCTTTACCTCCATGGACGAAATGGTGTCCACCTACGCTGCTGCAGTAAAGAGGACTCAACCCACCGGTCCTTATGCTATCTCTGGTTACAGTTACGGTGGTGTCGTCGCTTTTGAGGTCGCTAAGCGCCTCGAGGCCATGGGCGATGAAGTCAAATTCGTCGGCCTCATCAACATCCCCCCTCATATCGCCGACCGCATGCACGAGATTGACTGGACTGGTGGCATGCTCAACCTTTCATACTTCCTTGGTCTCGTGACGAAGCAAGATGCCAACGACCTCACACCCACTCTGAGACCTCTCTCGCGGAAGGAACAACTGGAAGTCGTCTGGAAGCTATCACCTCCCGAGCGTCTTATTGAGCTCCAGCTCACGCAAGAGAAGCTTGACCACTGGGTCGACATTGCTGGCTCCCTAATTGAGTGCGGCAAGGAGTACAACCCATCTGGCTCAGTCTGTGAGTGCTCTTGATCCTGTAGTCTTATTCTCTCGCTGACGACTGTATCAAGCCGCTCTTGACGTCTTCTACGCCATCCCCCTGAAGGGAACTAAGGCTGATTGGCTTAACAAGCAACTCAAGCCTTGGGACGGCTTCAGCCGTGGCCAGGCCACGTACACTGACGTCCCTGGACAACATTACACTCTCATGGACTTTGACCACGTTCCTCAATTTCAGAAGATCTTCCGCGGTCGTCTCGAATCGCGTGGTCTTTAAGACTGCAGATGTCACGATCGGAAGTTGGAGACGGACTGGATTCACTGATTTACTGTATATATTCTATAGATGTATATTGCTGTATAGTCGACCTTATTCCGATACCTATTCTTGTAGTGTTTTTTTTGTAAAAATGCCCTAGTGTTGAATACATAGATGTGTTATTATCACTAAACAGCGGAAGAGGGTTGAAAGTAACTTGGATCATAGAAAATACAACAATAGTCCGCGTGACAGACCCGCTGCCAGAATCTATATTGAAGGCTGACAGCAAGACCACCGAGAGATGCAGATCGTTCAAAATGACCGGGGGAACAGACTCGGAGGAGTAGTGCCATAAAGTCAACGATTGGGCAAGCGAGTTGTAGCAAAGCCTATGTACAGTCTCCCCTATAGGCAAACCTTAGAATCGGATGAAGATAGTCAGTTCCTTCCCTAGCCTGCAGCCGGGCCTACTGGCAAGTCTTGGCAAGTATATATGTACACGATCATCGGAGAAAGCCGGCCCGGGGGTAGCGTTGAACTTTGGCTGCATCAATATTAATATTCATCACTGCTACTAGACTAGCATTCACTGTACCATGACAGGTTTGTTCATCCCCAACATCCACGGAGTCTCGGTACGGTACTATGTCACTGAGCCAACACCGAGTCTCATTCATGCCACGTCAAGCTCGACATGGGCGCCGCTGCTGCGTCAGTACCTCGTTACACACCCCACATGTTGCGTCAAAGTTTACCTGACCTTTCGCACATATAGTTTGAATTGCCAATAGTATTTCATTCAAGCACACTGACAGGATTACTGTATACTTGGATTCGACCTTCATCATATGTAACACCGTGACATGACGACAGTACTAGTGTCTCTATCGCATCCTCTCCGCCATCAATTGCAGGATCTATAACCAAAATGGTGCCTATCTCGGGTGCTTCAAGTAAATGTGCCGCTGGCAGCACATTCGCGTTATTCCGAGTCGGTTATCCACATCATCCTTCACGCGCACGCTCCATTTATATAACCTCAAGGTCGGGGCAATAGGTTTGGTTTCGGCGTTTTGCTGACGATTGTCTCTCGTGAAAACCTTCAGGATGAACTCGGACGCTTGCCCCTTTAGGGTGACAGTGATATGAACGGCTGGATGTCACCGGTTCACCGCTCACGGTCTAGGACGATGTCTCGGCTTGGTATAACACGGCATCGTTGCTACTCTCTCAGGTTCTCCTCATACTCCGTTCGCTTGAAGATACATCTCCAAGAGTCCGACCTTGAGGCAGCCACAGCGCTCCCTTCTGAGCCTTCCCAGCTCATCCTCAACACACCCAACTTGTCCTTGCGCAACCTTTGGTGCTGCAAGGAGGCGTAGGGGGCAGTCGCAAGTTTCATATCAACGGCTTGCACCTTACGCAATGTGTGGAATCAGGAGACCGAGAGTCTTGATGTTGTGTGTTGGATTTCGCTTGGCTGGCAGGAGATCGCCGTATAAATGTCAAGGTGTAACTGGTTACTGATTATCGTCAAATTTCCATTACAGGTCCGAAGATCAATCCGACGTTGTGGCGGCCATCACTAGTCGCTTCGACATCCAAGTGACTGTGATGCTCTAGTTCCCTTAACAAGTGAAACTATGCCAGCACAGTTTACGTGGAGGAATTAAAAAGTATTTTTTGCCTTTCCCCGAGGAGAAGCATCAAGCAGCCCTATAGGCTACAAGGCGCGTGCAAGTGTCTTCAAAGTTAGAACAAACACCAACATTACGCTCAAAGTTTGCACGTCAGCCAATTTCATGTCTCGTTAGCATCAAAAGCATGGGAGCACGTCCGCAGCCGTCCGGTATGAAGTATCCGGTGAGCTTTTTGACAGATTATCTGGTGGTCATGTAACGTCAGCAATTGAGTTGTTTTTGTAAGGATGCCAATGTTACAGAACACGCAGTTGTACGGCACAAGTTACCTGGCCCCGACCTTTCCCCTTTGATTGGCTATGCCCCTATGTCATAAGACGTGATTGAATGTTATTCTCATCCAACCAATTTAAACCCATCAGCCTCTACATATGAATTCGGATTCCACTCGTCCCTGTGTTAGTTGTAAGTAACCTGCTTATGGTGGAATATCGCACCTCAGCTGAATTCCTCTTCCTCATAGGTAGGCGCTGGGCTAGCAGGTCTGGTAGCAGCGTTGACACTCCTCCAGAACGGCATCCCAGTTCGCATCACTGATAAAGACTCCAACCCTCGCAGTGGACAGCATAGTGGTAGAATAATTGTTTGTCCTACATCCACTTGTCATCTTACCCATGATCTCATTGAACGCGCGATCTAGCCACGCTCCCTTAAACTCTTTAACTTGTTGAATGGTTCGAAAGTCAACGATGTGGGGAAACTCGCGCCTATGGCCTGTTCGTACAAAGCAGGGACGTCGGAACCTCTGAGGGGAACTTCGTTGAACCCGCGTGTAGGACATATACCTGCAATACCATTCGTACGCAGAGCTGTCGTCTTTTCAAGCAGCCATGCTGAAAATTTGGTTCTTTTTGCTTTCTAGTGTCACAAGGTGATGGATCAACACCTCCTGGATGTGAATCTGCGACGCCGCCTGGAGAGGCTCTCTTGCGTTCGTTCGAGTAGTCCGAAGAGGGCGCTGCTGTTGTTCTAACAAGGAACTCCATACTTATTAGAAGCTTTTGATACCAAGTGGATGATCAGCGCTGATGGTGCTAAAAGTGTGATGCGGTGAGACCTTCTCTTCGTACCGCGACTACCACTCCCTTAACAGGCGCCGTCAAAGTATCTCCCTTGCTCTTCTGCATTTCTTTTTCCGTCTGCTTTTGTTTTCTCTACCGCCGAAGGTGTCACGCACTCCTTCCTTGTTGTTGCTAGTCCTGACATTCACCAGGCCAGGAGACTGCAGGGTTCGTCATCTTCTACTTTCCCACTTTCGATCTTGAGATGCTTTCATGAAGCTGTTGTCCCTCGGAGATATAATCCCGGGCTTACCACACACTGAACATGCTACAGACGCGATCGATGTATAAGTGGATCTCATTCAGTCAATAGCAGTATGCGATATACAATAACAAAGCTAGTGAGGAGCCAAAAACAAGCAGTTACACAAACGATGGGATGGGACAGCGAGAGAATGAAAGCAAGCAGACAAGATTACTGGATGAAATGCGAGAACATGGATGAAACTAGACACCTATGTGAACAAATACAATTTGCTGTTCTAATGGAATCTTCTTGCGCAACGATTTCATGGCCTTGTGCAACGCTACCGCAGCCCGTGCACAGTCCAATCTCCCTGAACCATCAACCAGGTAGCCATAAAAAGCAGACACAACCTGGCGCGCAACATCGTCATCAACAGACCACATGGAACCTATGACACTGCGAAATCCGGAGAATTGCATAGCTGCAGCAAGATGGATTGACTCATCAGGACTGTTCTCATCGCCCACAGTAGTGTGGCAGGCTGATAAGAATACAAACTCCGGATTCTGCCACTCTGATCGGATGATGTCCTTGATCATCAATGGCCCGTCGCGCATGGCGAAGGAAGACTCGAACGGTTGTGTCTTATTTGGCATTCCATGGCAGGCGAGATGGAGCCACTGATTACGGTTTAGTGCATCGAGTGCACCCTGCACTGTTGCGTCGCTGTCCTCAAGCAATGTGAAGGACACGACAGGCTCGAGACACTCAGCTACGACCGCTAACTCGGGAGCAACATATACGAGTTTCTTCCCTTTGTCCGGGTTCCCTTGACCAATGGCGACAAAATGTTGCGGGGACACATCTTGAGAAACCCGCCGTCTCGCCCGAATGAGGGTCGTCAAAGTGGGAGTGTAAGAGGAGATGTAAATGTCAGACAAATTGTCTCTGTGCTTCTCGTACGGTCCTGCTGCATGTAGAGGAAGCAGCGTGAACTCGGCGGTGGGACACCACCAGACGCGCGAGCCAGGGCGAACTTCAGACTTCCTAAGAACTTGGACCACAGGGTCAACAATAAGATCCCAAAGCTTGCGGAGGATGCTGACGAGTTTGTTTTCATAATCAGAGAATCCAAGTTGCTCTGCGAGGGACTGAAACTCGGAGGACAACTCGGAGACTTCGGCTTGAGCGACGTCAAGGGTAACATGGATGGGATCTTGGGCACTCAGGATAATCAATGCATCACAGCCGTACCGACTGGCATTGGCGATGATGACTGGACCTCCTTCAGCCGCCTTCTGAAGGTCAGAAAACAGTAGAGGCAGGAGAAAACGTGAAAAGTCCGGGAGCATGCGGATGCGTGAGACGACATCATCCCATTGCGTGGTCAGTTGCCGGATTTCCGGGGATCGATCTTCAGTAGATTGATCGAACTCGTTACGAAGGCGAAAGCTAATCCGCTTGAACTTTTCCGCCAACGCTGCGCCAGTATCACCTGACAGGGAAACCCGATCAAGTGGTGAGCGGAAGCGAGCCAACTGGGTCCAGAAAACTGCACGGCCTTGCTCTACTAGTTCCACAGCAGTCGTCAATGCACCACGACGAACGCTGCACGAGAAAGCGTCTGTGGCAAGCGAAGAAGTGGCCTCCCTGACGACATTGAAATGACGTGATGAAGATGATAGAGCAGCAACATGCTGATCAAGGAATCTCAGTGTGGTTTGATAGGCAATCAAGACAGAACTATGGTTTATGGCCTCAGCGTAGATGACCCATGACTTGGCAGCACGAAGATCATTATGAGAGACGGCGCAGGATACTTCGGACAGTTCTGAAAAATGCATAAAGGCCTCCTCCAAGCGTGATGATAGACTAGCTAGGTTTGCAAGAAGCATCGTTTGATCAGAATGATTGGGGGGGTAGTGGAATAGTGCAACTCGAAAGAGTTCAATATCCTTAGAAAGGTGAGATGGAACGCCCAAAAGACTGGCGGCAAGATTATTGAGAAAAATGGATCGATCAGAATGACCGGGTGGGCAGAGTAGCAGTGCAGCCCGATGGAGCTCAATAGCTTCATCGAGGTCAGATGGGACACCCTGCTGCTCGAATCTCTCTCCAAGGCTGGCAGCAAGATTGTTGAGAGACATGGGTCGATCAGAATGTCCGTGGGGGCGGAGGAGTAGTGCAGCCCGATTGAGCTCAATGGCCTCATCGAGGTCAGATGGGACGCTCCGCTGCTTAAATCTGTCTGCAAGGCTGCTGGCAAGATTGTTGAGAGACATGGGTCGATCAGAATGTCCGTGGGGGCGGAGGAGTAGTGCAGCCCGATCGAGCTCAATGGCCTCATCGAGGTCAGATGGGACGCTCCGCTGCTTAAATCTGTTTGCAAGGCTGCTGGCAAGATTGTTGAGAGACATGGGTCGATCAGAATGTCCGTGGGGGCGGAGGAGTAGTGCAGCCCGATTGAGCTCAATGGCCTCATCAAGGTCAGATGGGACGCTCCGCTGCTTAAATCTGTCTTCAAGGCTGAGGGCGAGATTATGGAGAGACGAGGACCGCTCAGAATGGCCGGGTGGGCGGAGGAGTAGCGCAGCTCGATGACGCTCAATTGCCTCATCAAGGTCAGATGGAATGCCCCGCTGCTCAAATCTGTCTCTAAGTCCGGTAGCAAGATCGTGGAAAGACATGGATCGATCAGAATGACCGGGGGAATGGAGGAGTAGTGCAGCCCGATTGAGCTCAATGGCCTCATCAAGGTCAGATGGGACGCCCTGCTGCCGGAATCTGTCTCTAAGATGGAGGGCAAGATTGATGAGAGAATCAAATCGAGCAGGATGATTGGATGGACGGAGGTGTAGTGCAGCTCGATCGGACTTGATGGCATCATCAAGGTCAGATGGAACGCCCCGCTGCTGGAATCTTTGTCGAAGGCTGAGGGCAAGATTGTTCAGAGACATGGATCGATCGGGATGACCCGGTGGGCAGAGTACCAGTGCAGCCCGACTGAGCTTAATGGCCTCATCGAGGTCAGATGGGACGCCCCGCTGCCGGAACCTATCTCGAAGGCTGTTTGCAATATTGTTGAGAGGTGCAGATCGATCAGAATGATTGGGTGGGCGGAGTAGTAGTGCAGTCCGATTGAGCTCAATGGCCTCATCAAGGTCAGACGGGACACTCCGTTGCTCGAATCTGCGATTGAGGCTGACAGCAAGGTTGACGACAGGCGCGAATCGATTAGAATGGCCAGGGGGTAGGAGGTCCAGTGCAGCTCGATAAAGTGCAATGGCCCCATCAAGGTCCGATGGGACGCCCTGCGGCTGGTCGAATATCCGATAAAGAACAGTGGCGTGGTTAGAGAGATAGGCGGAATCAATATAATCGCCGAGGGGACAACTCTGCGGGGCCGCTCGATGATTGTCTGCCATGCTGCTTTACTCCAAAGATATTACACGAGGGTTGTCAAAAACTTTGAACATGAAACCGAAGAGCGGAACTGGGCGTTGGAGGCTTGGAGCCGACGACTCGTATTGTCGGACTGTCAAGTTAAAAGCCTGACCATGATTATCAGTACAAAAATTCTAGACAAGGTTGAAAATGAATGCACACATGAAATATTTAGAGGTCACCTGCCTGGCACGGTGAGTGCTGGTGAGGCCTGTAGAGGACTCGGACTTTAGGCTCGTGACCAGCCTGGCGTATACTACCACGGTTACTCGAGTGGTGTAGCCAGGCTGGTCGATCTCGGAGAAATTTGGCAGGCGAAGCGAGGAGTTTGAAATTTAGCAGATGCCGGTCGTGCCGGTGGTACTCGATCATAGGTAGTTACAACTTATGCGTCTACCGTCGTTCAGACTTTATAATATGTCAAGTTTTAACCATGAGTTCCGCACGACCTTTATCGCTTGCTGCTCGAGATGCAATTGAAGATCTCCCGACGGACTTTACGAGTGCCCTTTCAACGACACAACACCAGCAAGTTTTCGAGGCCTTCTCACAACTCGATGTTCTTTCGCAAGGATCACAACGTTCGAAGTTGTTCCAGCTCAGATGCCTCATATCATTACTTTCTGCAAGCTACACGTTGTACTTTGAGCTGCAACAGGCTCTGGAAAAACCATTGCTATGATTCTCCCTTTCCTGCTTTCTCCCAACAAGATAACCATCACTGTCACCTCTTTGAAATTGCTGCAGCGAGATCACGTACGCTGAAGATACAATATTATCACTCTCTTGAAACATTAAATCCGTCCTTGTGAATCACAGGTTCAGGAGTTCGAGCAGTACATGTTCCTTCAATCGCCATTAATCATGATACTCCACACGACAAGACTCTCTGGGTGTATGTGCAGTAGTTATAGACTCCTAGATGTCATTAACCTGACTTTTCCCGCAGTGCGTGTCTGCAGGAGCTTTCTGTAACCTTCTTGTTGCACTGGAGCAATTATTTCCTGAAGGTGGTCACATTCCACGGCTCGCGCTGCTGCTGAAGGATCAGAATTTGATTGTCCTAGACCTAGTTAACATTTAGTACTGCTGCTCGATGTGCTATGATCAGTGGGAGGCATACAATACTTGTACGATGCAGATGAAGGAACTTTGTATGGTTAACGCTGTCCAGACAAAGCGGCATGACTGGCATCTGCCAAATTTCAAACTCCTCGCTTCGCCTGCCAAATCTCTCTGAGTTCGACCAGTCTGACTATGTCAAGAAATTCTCACCATCTCAAATTGATGCATAGTCAGACTGGTTACGAGCCAGGCTCCTTCCCACCGCTTGTTCGAGTGTGGAGGGGCAATCTGCGAGTGAGGTAGATGTAGATACAAAACCAACTCATCACGTGCTACAACAAAAATTCAAACCCAGCCCAACTTTAATTCCCCTCACACTCTCACCAGCGGCTGGAAGAAAACATTTGTCAATAGTGTCAGCCACCATGTATAATGAAGCGGAATGTCAATTCTATTTGCTAAGACTGAACGTAGGGTTACATACACTGCAATATATATCGAGTATTTTCAAAGGTTGCATCCTTGCTGGTTAATGATGATAGGCTATAGCAATCATCAGATGGCCGCACTTGCGCCTTCTCCTAATCAAGATTCTTCTGGCCGTCAGCAGATACCCACCCTTGGCACCACTTCAAAGACGTTCCCACAGCCTTTCAGACCCGGTTTCTATGTCATGGGAAACTAGGCTGAAAGACCATTGTCCCCAAGAGGGTCTCCACCAGGTGCTACAATAGGCTCCCGCCCTTGAGAGGGTTTTTGACTCAAGTTCGCGCAGAGGCTCTCGAGGTAAGTATAGTCTATACCCTTTGCCCTCTGCTCGCTGGTATTTTTATAGATTTGCACCCTTCTTCCATCGCACAGCACTGTCCGCTGCCCTTGCTCACTGCTCAGGTTCACGCGGAGGTTCTCATAGTAAGTGTAGTCTATACCCTTTGTCCTTTGCTCACTGCCATGTATACTAGATCTGCACCCTTCATCAGTGCTCAGGTTTGCGTTGGATCTATGAGCTTGTTTGTCTACAGGCTGGAGCTTTGGATTTACATTGGCACATTCTTCTGACTTACATTGGTGCCTTCTTGATCTACATACTTCTGGGATTTTCAGACTGACGTGGCACATTCTTCTTGATCTACAGCCTCGGAGCTTCAGGGAGGTTTTTGTAAATGGTCTTCTTGGCCTTAAATAGTTTCATTTCACTATCCGTTACCCTCTGCTTCGCGAGCCTCGGCTTTGAATTGATGTTCCAATTGTCCTCATACCCGGTGCTTCACGAGCCTCAAGTGCATCTCATTCAATAATTTGGACGAGTCGACCTTCTTTATTTAAGATTTGTTCTAAATGTTCATATGTCGCGAACCTTAAATGCATCTTATTTAGCGGAACTTCGTGAACATCCAAAGCGTTTCATTCAATTGGAGACATGATTTATCGCAATATGAAAGTACGTATGTAAACTATCATCAAAGGAAGTCGCGTACTACCGATCAAAGCAAGGATGGGTGAGATATAAACATATGGAACATCAAGAACACACGATCAAAGGAGGAACAAGTGAGATGGGGACATACAGAAACATCAAGAACATATATGCACACAAGAGTGCTCGATACAATGAAGCATTCCAAGAAGCAAGAGATGACGTCTAGTTACCTTCAGACTGGGGTGGTGATGATGAGTATGCAACTAGACCAGGTAAAGGGCTCATCCTCTGACTAGAGCGGCGGGGTGTTTGTAGTATGTTCTCGGCCTGATGCGCCATGGGCCCGTAGTGAGGCTGCCAACGTTTGTCCATGTTATATGCTACCCTGCCATCACGGTGAGCCACAAGTCCTTGTTGGGGAGCAGGCACACGAGTGTCGTAAGTCGGAGCAGGTGCACGAGCACCATAATTCCCCATGTGCTGTTGCTTGTCGTAACCCGGAGTGGGTGCACAAGCACCATAATTCTCCATGTGCTGCTGCTCAGAAGGTGCACGAGCAGGTGCACATCCATAAATTTCTGGATATTGTTGCTGTTGAGAAGGTACCAGTGCACGAGTATTGTAATCTTCCAGATGTTGCTGATGAGCAGGCGCACGAGTACTGCCATAAGCTTCTGCGTGTGGAACGTTAGCATGGTGGGGTGCAAGGTGCGGATACATGTCGTTGCGAGGAGTGTACTGGGTGTGGCTGTAACCGGCGGTGTCGCCACCACCTGGGCCTTGGTTCATGTGTTGGTAGTCAATCTGATTACGGTGCAGATCAGCCTGAGGATAGTTCCGACCTTGCGGCACGTCAAGATGTTGCCCGTATGAAGGCACTGGAAGAGCTCTGCCATGACCATAATTATATGGTGTGGTTTCAGGGGCAGGGCTTTGCTGGTTGTGCGAAGATGGAATCAGTGACTGTGGACGTTGTTGATATTGAGGTGATGGAGATGAAGGGGCAGACAATGGGGCAGGCAAGGGGGCAGGCAGTAAATGGTCGCGTGGCTCTGCTGCTCCCATTGGTCTTGCTGCTCTTGACAAGCCGCGCGCATGAAGCCTCCCACCTTCGACAACTGCTACTTCTGCTCCCGATGGTTCCGCTGCTCCTGATGGTCTCATTACTCCCACTGCTCCCACTGCTCCCGGTGGTCCCGATGCTCCCGATGCTCGCATCACTCCTGACGGTCCTGCTGCTCTCATTGTTCCCAATGGTTCTGCTGCTCCTGCTGCTCTAGATGATTCGTGCGTATGAAGCATTCCACCTTCATAGAAAGCAACTTGTTTGGCTGCTGCAGTTGAACCATGCACGATCTTCTTTGGCTTCGGCTTTGAACGTGCTGGACCATCTCGGAGTCGCAAAGGTATACCAACTATGAGAAGATGTTATCGATGGTAAGCGTCATATAAAGGTGACAGAAATGAAGCTTGCATACCTTCCTTGACTTCGTCTGGCTTCTGTTCCTCTTCAGATTCAGAGGTGAGCTCGCGATAACGTGCCCTTACCCTCTCCTTCTGCAATGCAGTATCTTTTCCCTTGCCCTTGGGCTGCGGCTCGATCACCTCAATGTCACTGGACAGAACACGACACTTAAGTCTGCGAGTGCCACCAGTCATCTTTGCTTTGCATTTGCATGACTGCACTCTATCCTCATAGTCAGACTCGACTTGTGGGGCGTCATCATATGCTGAGTCGTCTTCCTCCGATCCAGACGACGCTTTCACTGATTCATCGAGAGTGATTACATTGGAAGGTGCGGGCGTTGCCTGTGATTTTGGAGGCTTAACTACCTTCGAAGGGCGTGCAGGAGGTATCTTGACTGAAACGACGAGATTTTTTTGACGAACAATGGTGGAAGTGGGAGAATCGTTGTCGACAACTATGGAAGAAGCGATGGGCGCAGCCTGCCTGCTGTTTGGCTTCCTGACTTTGGTAGTTGCTGCACTTGGCCGGAGACGAGATGGTCCTTCACGATTGATAACACCATTGGCAAGCAACCGCTGGCCACGTAAGTGAGCAGAGTGTGGTGGAGGAGCCTCCCCAATGATGACTGGTCGGCTCTTGTCTTTGTCCTCTGAACCTAATAAGAAATTAGCGTAGGTTAAGAATATATCCATGAATACGTACCTGAGGGCCCACATTTGATCACCAATGTTTCCGATTTCAAGGCTTCTGTGAGGATTATCTGTTCTTGTTTGTCAAGGTCGTTGATCCCCTTACTCCTCGCACTGGTGCTGCGTGTCTCTCCCGGCATAAGGATGTCCTCCGGATAGCCTTCAATGACAAATCCTTGACGATCAAGGTCACTGCGGAGCTTCTTCCACGGGAAATTGCCTGAGCAGACAGTGAGTTTCCCACCCACTTCCTCTTGAGAATGATGAGCAAGCGGTAAGCAACATACCAAGAGAAATAGATACTTACTGAGTAATGCAATGATGCCACCCTTGATAAGTTGAAGAAGGTCGACCTGAAGTTGCCAGTCATCGACATCGAGCACCTCTGGAGCATCCGGGTCATCTTTCACGGCCTCTGGAGCATCTGTTGACACTTTCGATGATTTTCGCTTGCGTGGCGGCTCATCTTCTTTTGCGCTTGGCGCGCCTTCAAGATGCATGTCCTCGGCAACCGCAAGAGATGCAAGGTTGCTAAAATTCAAGTAAGAATTCACAAAGCGGTCTACAAAGAAACCATTGACTTACTATACATGAGCTTTTAAATGTCCAATCATCACGTCTTCATCAGCTCAGCAGCGTGTTTGCCAAAACTAAAAGTGTTGAGTAAGGACTTTGATGTATACGAACGGAAGAATGACTTACTTTTTCTGCACCCGGCGTTTCATGTATATACCCAAGTGACGCGTCCTGATTGACCACCTTTCCGCATATGATAAAGACTGCTTCGAAGCCATGTTTGGCAGCAGCGGCGTCCACCTAAAAGTAAGGTTAGCACATTATTTTGATGTATGAAGTGTTGGACGCACCGTGGTCACGACTTTTCTCCAAATCTTACTGAATTCCTGCGTTCACTGTGAAACTGTCTGAGGTCCAACTGACCTCACCTCTACCTGCTCAAATGTCTCGAGGATTTCTTGCCATGAGTCCGGAAAAGCCGCTCGGAACACCTTGTAGCATTCGGCTCGGATTGCTGGCGTAATCTGAGCAGCATCAGCTACCTCAATATTGCCAAGTCTTTGCAATTCCTGCTCTCGGTTCACTTTCAAGTAATGGCCGTACATGTTCCAATGATTGAATCCAGAATGAATGCGTCCACGAGCCTTGTGATACGCATGAGAGACTTGCTGCAAAGGTAAGCCGGTTTTTGTGGCAAGGTCGTTGAATATGTCGTCGATAGCTTTGAAATTCTCCTCCAATAGTGCATTCACCTCATCTGTCCTACGGCCAACCAGTGCACCAGCTGAAGATTCTCCTGCGTCGTCATTACTTAGGAGAGCATCTTCTCTGGAAAGCTGAGTACCGAAGGAAGGCTGGTGTGGAGTCTTGGCAGGTGTGGGGGGAATGATTCGTGTCTCTGGCAAATCCGTGCGACTGTCATACATATTGCATAGACTGAAGTCCCCGCCCACAGGATCCCATGGAACATCAAGCGAGGAAAAGTCGAATGTAGCATCAGCAGTGAATGGACGATGTGTGCCGTCAAACGTAGTGGAAGTCCCTGCACCGAAGTCATCCATGGGAGGAAGACCTAGCACTCTGAGAGCATCAGCACTCAGTCCAGCGTTGAGTGGGGCAGCGTGGAGATCCTGCCCGCTGTTCAACCCCACAGGTGTGCGTGTTTCCTGCATGGTAGCAAGGGGAGGTTGTGGAAGGATAATGTCATGCTGAGGTTGCTGAGGAATGAAGGGAGGGGGAGGTTCACGTGGGCCTGGTTGCGGAAGGATGGTGTTAAGGTGAGGTTGCTGAGGAACGAGAGGAGGGGGAGGAAGTTCACGTGGGCCTGAAGGATGTCGCTGAGGTTCGCGTGATAATTCACGTGACACAGCTTGGCATGGCAAATCACCATACAAGCCCTGCCTACCTTGCGCAAAGTTGCTTTGGAGCTCTTGCTGCAAGACGGGAGCAAGCCATTGTCCTGTCTCAGGCTGGACAGTGTTCAATGTCGGATTTTGATTTGAAGTATTGACTTCGCCACTCTCGTCCAGATGTTCAGTGAGCAGTTTAGCCCTCCTACCCTGCACATTTTTGACAAGGCCAGAATCGCGGGCTGTTGGTTTAACGCACGAGCGCAGTCGACTTGGAGTCTGGACGGCAGGAGGAGATACATAGTGACCACCGCCAAATTGCTTGGACTCAGGGTCAAGGGCCTTTGGACTAGAGCGTGACATTGCCAGGTTTCCTGTGCAGCAATGAAGATGAGGTAGAAGCGCTAAACGATGATGAGTACACTGATAGAGGTGTTATCAGCTGACAGATACCAACCTAGTGCACAAACCTACCAGGAAAATGACCTGTGAGACGACAAGGAGGGCAGGAGGCAGGAAATGCTCATGATGCCCCAGGCTTTCATAGTGCCTGAGCGCTCAACAAACATTGGGATTCACATAGTAAATTTGCGACAAAACATATGTACTGCAAAAGAAGAGAAGTTAAAAATCAAAACACCGTTGCAGTCAAGACAAGGGACCTACAGCGGGACGAGAGAGGAACAAGAGGGTATAAAAAAAGTCAAAAGTCAAAACACCATTGCACCTGAGGCACTGGAGCATCTGAGGGCACAGGAGGTTAGACAGACGGGAGGGGAGGAATGACAAAACCTCGTTGAGAGTCGGGGACAGCCCGTGAGAGGCTTCGGAGGGTTGAAATGATGTCTCAGGGATTATTACTTCATCCAACGTCGGTTATCGATGGATTCATGGAAGCACAACACATCTTATCAATGTGTTGCCAACATTCGTTCTTCCGCACTCCTCCCTCTTAAGCTCACCGTACATTGCTTACTCATGGATTTCACCCAGCTCGACTCTATACTCCAACGCGTGTCATCGCGCTACAAGGTGGATGAGCAGGGGGTGTTGGATAAGTGGATGGAGAAGCGAGAGGTCAGGGATCCTGAGGGATGGAGGCTGCTTGAGGGCATTCCTTGCATTGCTGGTGGACTCACAGCGCTTCTTGGTGAGTCATGGTTAAATCAAGATGAAGGACAACTAAATATTATACAGGGACTTTGGATGGATGAGGGGGAACCATCCCATGGAAGACTCTGCCTAAAGTTCTAGCCCATCATGGGTACATACTCGAAAACTACCCCGAGGGCATTCTCATGCCCGGCGAGAGACGTCCAACACTCACGAGGAGCAAGGGCATACACGACCTCACCGCCCTTGAGTGCTTCCAGTTTGCAGATGCCCTCAAGAACAACGTCCTCACCATCAAATCTATTCTAACACTGGATGCCCGCAAAAGTCTCACGAAATCACGTGCCCCTGTCATCGTTGGAGAAGCGCCCACTACACATTCACCACACACTCATGGCTGATGAGTGTTTGCCAATGGCCGGATAGATAGGCGTGGGTTGACCCATCTGGGCAATACTTCTACTTCACCTAATCTGTGCAGACTCCGAGTCTTCGTAGAACTCCCACCTGTGCCTCCCTCTTGGAAGTTGAAGGCAACTCAATGTCCCCCCATTGGACCCAGTCGCAGCCAGCTCATCCCACAGATCACCGTTATGAGCGCCACCGAGGATGAAGAATGAGAAGTTGATGTCGCTGTTATGACCGAGGACGAAGAACAAGAAGTTGATGAACTTGTCGGTTCGCAGCCTGCAGTTGTGAACTGTGAGCCTCTCAAGCTTCTCCCTCATCTCACCAAATTAATCTGACCTACAGGAGCCTCCGTTTCATCCTTGCGAGCCTCATTTGCACACGCTCACGCACAATTCAAACAAGACTTCATAGAATACCTACGCAGCAACTAGTTATACAAGTCTGGGGTCGCCCAGGGTTCCACCATTTCAATAGATCCTTGATCAATAGCATTTCTGAAAAATTCCTCCCCACTTGTGATGGAATCAACGCGAAAGTGAACAGTGCCAGGGACGCCCAGAACACAGTTAAGTGCATTTTCCCTATGTCAAAAATAAAATAAAACAAGCACCTCAAATAAATTTGTGCTTACCAGCCTGCCACTAAACCGATGAAAGCCCCACACGTCACACAGAAGACTTCTTGACGGGGTTTGACTTGTACTGGAGTATTGTGACATTTTAATAAGCATACATTTTTAAAGCAACTCACCTGGAATATTGTAGAAAACGGCCTTGTAGACATGGAGGACAGACTTGTCTGCCAATGATCTCGCAGCATTGTTGTATCGAGGATGGTTCTTATCGATGACGGTGAGCTCTGGCTTTCTGTGGAGAGCGCGCTATTGACAAAGATGACTACAGGCAAAGTGAAAACATGCTCGATGACGAACGGTATGGTCGTCGACATGGTCTGCTGGGGGAAAAAATCGTGAGAATCAGTAGAGCATGCTCAATGGTTGAAAAGGCTCATGGGAGGTAGGTACCTACTATCGCATTCAACTTGCCCAAAAGGATGGCATCGCGATCCACCTAAATCCGACGACAATATTGAAGAGAAGTCAGAAGTTAAAACACCGTTACAGTCAATATGACAACCTACTGAGGGATGGGAGAGGGACAAGAGGGCATCAGGACTATGTGAGGTGCACGTTGCACCCGAGGCACTGCGGCGGCACGTTGAGATGACTATTCTGCACAGCCAAATCTGATCAGCCAATCAGTGTATGGATAACGATGTTCATACATAAAAAAACATGTCCCCATACCTCCAATGTACCCAAAAAAACATCTAGTGCGCATATTAAGATGCTCCATGACATGCCGGTTCTAATGGTATTGATGCATTTTTTAATTCAAATGGTATCTGGTCAAATAAACCAACTCTCAAACGTTGCCCACTCATTCGTTTCAATTGCTTTAGACTTCTTTAGACTTCTTTACCTCTTTACCTATGGGGCGGAGAGCAAAACACCTCACTCTCACTGATAAAACCGCTGCAACACGTCAACACACAGCAAAGTATAGTCGATCCGATAGGTCCAGAGAACTCTTGCTTTCCGTATTTCTTATCTAAGTACTGAACACTGTGCGTACAGAGGTAAAAACACTCGTCGACTTTGGAATTCACGCACATATGCCAAAGCCCACAGTCGAAAGGGTTTGACAAAGTCCCTTACTCATGCTTCCAAATCACCCGCTCTTGATTCCAATGTTGAGCTGTCATCCCTTCCATCCTATTTAATCAACCTCGCAAGAGCAGATCTTCCAGACACCTACCTATTTCAACAAGCATCACAAAGCGCTGACAACCTTGACGAATCAGATCTTATGCAATGGGATATTGATCCACCATACCACACTCCTCGACCTTTGGACACCCCAGCAGAAGCTTGCTGGACAGAAAACCTTGTCCAGGTGATCCATGGTCGACAATTTCGAATGGAGAAGGAGGAAGTCTATGAGCGTGCTAAGAGGCACAGTTCAGGGGGAGCGCTGGATCTTTGTGCCGAGTTGAAGGAAGGTCTTGATGTACTCTTGAGGCAGTGGGCAATGTTGGACGAGTATGTTGATGGTATGGAAGATTGCGAGAGACACTGCGTGATGGCTCAGTGCCTCCTACAGTGGCGTGCTTGAAGAATCTATCGTTATCACAACGAAGTGCATGCGATGATGACGGGATCGAATCCATATGCATTGGACAGTAGTATTATCTAGTTAGAATACAGGAATTTGAAGCACAAGTGTTCTGAGATAATATCGAAACACGTGCATGTCTCCCTCTCCAAGAGCCGTGCAGTGGTACCCATGCAGTGTCGCCGCAATCATGGCAAGCACCCAGACACCGCAGTCAAAGCCGTTTGTCTGGAGTGCATCAGTCTATAACATATAAGATGAGGCCGTGTTTCGCACCATCAAGGTTGTGACCATACTTACCACTAGAGGATGTGCGAGCCATCCATCAATGTCGATGTTGACATTAAAAATACGATCATGTTGTCAAGTGATACTCAGAAGACAAGCGATTAATTTCATGATGTCCTGGATGAATTTAGTCATGCAAAAATCTATTAGAGGAAGCTCACGAACCTTGGTGTCACTTTTCCATGGCTTCCGCTCAGCGAAGCTGTCGAAGAGATGGAGTTCCTTGCTTCGAAGGTGAATGATGCATAGAACCCAGTGGCCGACATCTGAAGGCCTATGGATGGGAAGAATCCACACCTCTTTCGTCCAGTAAGATGTCCATGACATATTGTGCCATAGAACATCATCAGGGGCATTGTATCAGATGCGCAGGAGGTCGTGGGTTGAAAGGATGGCATACTGTTCAGCCATTGGAGACAATTGCACCGCCTCTAAGTAAAGAAGAACTGCACACCCATTAATGCAACTGTCGTTGAGTAGTGCAGTCCGAGAAGCAAGAAGTGCGATATCCTTTGGCTCAAATACTTGACGAGGACATCCAAAGCGAGGTGCAGATACTCGTTCTTTGATGGTGCCTGGAATAATGATCCCCGCTTCTGGAAGAGGTGTTCGGTCGAATGTGATGTCCTAGAAGACTCGTAAGCATAAACTATAGTGTGAACAGTAGAAAAATCATGCTACTTCAGGGATTCGCCAACAAAGTTCAGCTCCGGGATCATTCACGACAATGTCAATATCATCATCCTCACAACCAGGGACTCCGGCAGTCAGAATGTCTACAAGGGCAGCATCTTCAGGTTGCAAAGCTGTGTGATCGGCGTCAGAAAATGTTTCTGGTCCAGGCTCTTCGTCTTCGGTAGGTACAACATAAGAGACAGCATACGTATTGATCCAATGAAGCGGACGCTCCTCTGAGACGCCTGAGAGCTTCTGGGCCAAAGATACAGCATCAGTTGCACGAGATGCAAATCGTGCCACAGATGCAAGTGAGGTCATCCAATGAGTCTGGATGTACTGAAGGTGCTCCTGTTGCTGGCGAAGTGGGACAAGGAATTTTTCATCTGCAAATGCACTGTGAGATCAGACAAGAACAAGGGAAGGTATGATACTTACAACCTGGTGTCAAAAGGGCGAGTTCTAGTGCTGAGAGCTCATCGCCACACCATCTGCAGAGATTGTCCGCCTCCAGACCAAGACGTTGCTGCTCTTCAACACATCTATCTCTCTTCAACATTGCACGAATGCCATCGCGAACGTCTTGATCATCCAACCAGCGGGGAACCTTTCCAGTGGAAGGTGGGATCCATATATCTTCCATCAAACTCTGATCGTTGCGTAGGTCGGTTAGTCTTGTCAGGAGAGGTGTGGGAAGAGGAATGCCGCAATGCGGATCATAAAGGGCTTCCAGACGCTCACAATAGGCGTTGAATTTATGGAGAGCAGCCATTAATGCTGGCTGGCGTTTTGCAATCGCTTTTCGAGTCTGTTGGTGGAGTTTTGTACCTAATACGCAACATCAGGTCTAGTTGTTCAAATTCATATTTCACCTTACCGAGTGCTTGCTGTGACCCTCCTACTGCACGATCAAGCTTATCCCACTCGAAGAAGCTGCCAATGGCACGCTTGCGAATGTTCATCTTGAGATCGCGTGCTAATAGCAATGTTCGAACAAACTCGAGGTTCAAGCTGTCTAGTTCTGGGAACCTGTCCTGAACATTGAGCGAAGCATATAATACTTCCACTTTGTGCATTAGATGCTCATGCACTCGTTCAAGACTTTCAATTGCATCATGGGTGTCCTCCAACATCTCACCTTTTGCAATTGTGTCCCTCGTTGTCTGTAGAGCTTTGTCCAAAGCATCAAGGTCCACTTGCAGAGCAAGGACGGTGTCCAGCTCTTTCTTGAGATGAGCCGGAGCATCTATGCCAGAACATCAGGAGGGCCATGATGATCACGAGGAACTTTACATACGAGTGCAGATTGAAAGCTGTGACTCCTTCTGCATTGCCCATTCTTTTCGCAAATCACTCACGGCAACTTCACACTCCTCGAGAAGCTTCCATGCAGCTGTACCTTGATCCTCCACACCACGCCTGAGTTGTCGCCTAATCCAGTCCACGAGATTGGCACGCATCTCAAGACCAATTGCTCCAGCATGCCGATCGATTAGCCACAGACGACGTTGTCTCTGTTGTGTGAATGTGAGCAGAATTCGAAACAACACACGAGAACGTACTGAAGATGACCGCTGTATGCCGATCAGTCGAACAAATCTTGACCAAAGTCTCTCCGTCCCCTCACCATCAGACAAGCCCAGACCAACAATCATTCGCGGATTGTAAACAAGCTGACAAGCCCATTCATGACTGTAGGCGTGCATTGCAGTAGTTGCAAACCGTAAGCGTTGTATGATAGAGTCTGGCAAGATATCATACTATTGACAATTAATGTCAGTTCAATGCGACAGGCGAATGAATTAAGACTGACCTGATTTAACGAGCGTGATAGGACACACCCCACATCATAGAGAGTGATGACAGTAGCACTCCGAGGTAGCAATGAAAAGAGATGGTTGATCAATGCAACCGAGTATTTTTGTTGCTTGCCAGGACTGTCGATATTAGCAAAAAATAAGGGTATGTCATGGCGGCAGATCAGCGCCATGAGTCCCATATCGTCAAAACTATCCATAGCTGCCTTTTGCTTCTTGCCATCTGCTGCTTCGTAGGAATTCTCACACAGATCGATCGCCTCATTTGGCACATGCGATACGTGCAGCTTAGGCGCGGACTTGTGACTTTGAGTGATGTGATGACCGATAGCATCGACCTGCACCTTTGGAAGGAAATAAGAAGGGTCATAAAAATGTGGTGAATCTCCCGCTGAACGCCGGTGTCAATGGTGAAAGTTTCCATCAGTAACAACATGGATATCACCCCCTTTATTCAAGTCTCGGCCAAATTGAACACCCCCAAAACAAGCTGGACAGCATTGTATGAGGATGGGAGTGCAGCGCTCCCGCAGTCCCTTCTCTTCTCTGGCTCCAGGTGATTGCGGATGCGCAGGAGTCGCTTGCGAAGCTTCGACACGATCACGACACATTTGTAAGGCCGCTTCTAACTGGTGCTCGACCTCTATCTGTAGGACGTCGAACCACTGAATAGCATAACCTAGACTCCGGCGGAAAGGTTCTTGAATAATTTCACCCTGGTTCATTCATGTGAGTAGCTGAACAAGTATCCAAAGTCAACAAACACGTACCTTTGCATTTTTTTTCGTTATTCGATATCCTCGTCGGACGTAGTGCGTGTGAAGTGCAGACGCAAGTGCATTGACAGCGTCACATGAGTGCTGAAAAAGAGAGCGATAGAAGGCGAGCAGCTCGACGGATATAGCCATTCGGGGCTGGGAGGGTGAAGTAGGGAATAAGCCATGGGAAACGAGTGTTTGTGCTAAGTTTGCGCATCTACAGCTCATTGCGTCAATGGAGATGAAGTCTAGAAAGAAATTAGCTGATTTAAGTCAAAGAATGTGACCGATACTTACAGTCGAAAAAGAGACAGGTAAGAGATGTGCGTTTTTGTGCACATGTGTGCGAGCTGCACAAAGACAGAACCTTTGGTGTTCGTTCGAGAGGCGCGCCTAATGTCTGTGCAGTGTAGTCTAGTTGGATCTCGACTAGAGTAGGAATAAGTGCTTTCCAGCTGTCGTATAAGCGAGTAGATGTAAGATCAGGCTGGGTACGACGACTCGGTGTGGATTGTGAAGGAGATTGGGGAGAGCAGTTGTCATGAGGTTCAGGGACATCTTCCCAAGCCTCGTTAGCATCATCCTCGAGAACCACAGCATTTGTTTCTGTCTCTGGCAGGACAGGTGAAGTTTCTTCAGGCTTCCGAGTTGCTGAACCGGTGAGTAGACTTGCCATCTTGGCAAGCAACTGGTTATGTTTAGCCTTCTGACCTGGCACTTCAACAAGCACCTGGGTTTTCCGCTTGTCTCTAAGTTTCTGTGGGCTGGAAAAGTGGGTACCCAGCCCAGATGACGTGCCAGGTTGAGCAGCGCGGGTACCCATACGAGGGGCCATGATAACTTGATGGCTGGAGCAGAGGAGTTGAGAAAAAACAGCTAAGTGGCAAGTGACCATTGTCATTGAGGTGGAATTGGATGCTCTGGGACAACATGTAAGGTACATTCGAGGTATCTAAATTTCAACGGGATGCGCAGGAGGAGCGCGCTGCACCGGAACAGCGTACAGCAGGAGGCAACGAGGCAAATTGATATTTTTAGATTGTAGCTATATTTACATATGGCAGATCCTCCCAGATGAAGGGTCTTTCAGCCCAGTTTCCCATAACATAGAAACCGGGTCTAAAAGACCCTTCATTGCCACCGAGACGTACTGCCTGAGGTGCAGATACCATCATTCGCCGACATTCAATCACGCACTCTCAAGAAATTCGGTGTCAAGCCCTGTTTATGGCAGCTCAAAGTTGCCCAGGCTTTGCTCAAAGGGGACTGGGATGTCATTTGCACAGCAGGCACTGGGATGGGGAAAACACTTGGATTCTGGTTGCCTTTGCTGTTCCGTGACGGCAGTATTCAAGTTATTGTCACCCCTCTGAATATGCTAGGCAAGCAAAATGCTGCATCACTGGCCAAGGCTGGCATATGTGGAATATCCATTGATGGCGAGACCGCTACACATGCAAATTTCTTGGTAAGTGCTTCGCTATACTGCAAGTATCAACATCATCTTACCTATCAATCACACAGGCCATTGCGGCGCTGAAGTATCATGCAATTGCCATCAGCCCCGAGCAGATTATGAAACCAGATGGTCCCTTTGAGAAGCTGCTAAAAAATTCGCTGTTTGCATCACAGCTCATTAGCATTGTAATCAATGAGGCACACTGTCTTACCGATTGGGGAGACTTTCGTCCTGAATACAAAGAACTTGGACGACTCCGATACATTCTGCCGTCAATGGTACCCATCATGCTCGCGATGCTATTTCTTTCCAAGACATTGGTGATTTCTTCTACTGCGTGCTGCATTGACATAAGTAGTATGAGTATAACCGGTAAGGAAATACTCGGTATATATTGCAGTGTGTCTAACCCTACATTCAGTCTTAGCACATAAAATTGACATTCCAATTCGTTACAGTGTACAACCACTCATTGACACAGCAAGTGTCAATTGTCCTCCTGCACACCAAACACCTCGAAAATCGCAGTTTCTAAGCACTAGAATGATAATAAATAGTTCAATATATACAACTGAGGTACTAGAATTTTAATAATTGATGATAATAATGTATGGGAGTGTATTTGAGCTTGGGCAAGTAATGTCACATGAAACCTATCGTTGACACACCTGTGACCAGCGTGACATATCACTGCGATAACGCTATCACACGCGCGATCCACTTCGACACAAACCTCGCTAGCTCTCAAATTCTTCTCCAGAATCCTCAGACTCTGTTTCATCATCCCGTGTCATATCCTCGAGGGTAACAGCTGAGCTTGATGCTACTGGAATCTCCCTGGCTCCTGATGAATGCTTTGGTTTCAGTGGTCTCACTGGCTTCTTCGGCCAGTCCTTCTTCGGCACATTCTTGTTGGCCAACTCCTCGCATACAGCCACCCAATTCACCATGTCCTTGGCATGTTTCTCCTGGAGTTTCCACCACTCTACTTCGATGGATGATGCCTTTTCCGATCTTTTCACAGCTCGCAAGGCCTTCCGTTGATCTTTCGTTCATTGTTGACACGTCAATACAAATTGACATGTTTTTGGTTCCCACGCCCCTAAGTGCCTTGCTGTGTCACGCTTCACACATCGGGGTTTGTGATATTTAAGACAGGTTTGAATGTCATGCGAAATGTCAAGATAATACTTAAAATTTAGGTTGTCGTCTAAGCAGAATGGAATTTTCAAATATTAATTAGATCTTGTGCGACACGCGAAACATAAAGCATTAGCAAATATTTTGTTGCCGGCCGAATGTCAACGACAATAAAAAATATAAATGTATATTTAATGCTTGCCTAAACTTCAAAATAAAACTTCACGTTTAATACTCGAAAAAACTTCAAGCATCGCACGTGACTGAATACCTGCTACTGTATGAAGTTTAGACCGCCACTTAGACGGGCGTCAAAATTTGAAATACCCCCTGATGATAAAATGTGAAGATAAAACTTCAAGTTTTATCATCAGATTAAATAGATCGCCCGATGATCGCCCACTCATCACCCACTCATCGCCCACATCAGAGTAATCACAGTAGTCATAACTGTAGAAAGTCTGTAGAAAGTCTGATTTTTTGTATTTACACATGTAATAGATTAAGATTAATATTCAATCACGAGATAGAGATAGTACAACTACAGTATTACTCGAAACCGCCCATCGAGCAAAGTGACCAACAACCCAAGATACCTTTACATTTTCCAAGTGGGTACTGAAGCTTGACGAGTACATTTTCGCGGGGAAATGAGGATATATAGCGAATGGATCCACGGTTTGAGCATGACGATCCAGCGGGACAAGTTTTTGTACAGCAAACATTAGTTCACCTGCAGGCGTGGCATAGATATGTCGAATGCTGCCGGGGACAGGAGATGATAGTCGGTCACCCCGAGGATAAAAAAAAACTTGACTATTTCCGACGTGAGTAGAGGCCCTGCTGTAGATAAGGCTGTTAAACTTTAGTCGCGTGCATAGTATGGCTGTGCGTCGTTTGATTAGCGCATACAGGTCTTCAGGTACAGCAACAGCGCTAGCGGAGGGAGAAGCCTGTACACTGTCGTCCAAAGGATCCTCGGCGAGTTTTTCTCCGAGACTTGTAGCGCTCTTGGGAGCGGACATCTTGTCGAACAGAATTTTGCACTCTTGAATAGCTGGCGGACAATCCGGTCGACTAAGCCAACAGCGAAGTTTTGAAGTCTTGATGAAAGAATATAACATGGTAGCTTCCAACTCGCCTTGAAAAATCAGTTTTGCTACTGTATATAAGTGACCGCAAACACACACCAATCTTGTGATTTACTGGAAGACACTGAAGTATTCCGATTAAACGTTCGAAAGGAAAGCACCACCAAGAGTGGGCAGGGCCAAATAGAAGCAAAAAGTCGTATATGTGGAAGGCGGCATGGTGATTCGGACGCAGAGCAAAGGTGGGGTGTATCTTCTTCAAATTTCCAACATAATGCGCAATGCGGGAGCGATACGCATGTGCTCTCTCTGCAGAGGTTGATCGGGCACACGCGAGATAAACCGCGCAAACAAGCTCCATAGTATGGTCGAGAATAGCTCTATGGCGGGTCCCAACTTCATCAGAAGGATGAGAGGTGCCAGCCCCCCACAAGCTCACAAGGGCAATGGGGATGTAGACAGTGATTAGGGAGCGCCACTCGTCCGCTTTCATCGTCCCAGCAGATGCACTTCCGAAATCACTTGGGGCCGAAGTAAACCAAGATGGAATGGTTATCTCCTGGATGACGTCTCGGACGCGATTGAGTGCGTCTGGGGAGTCGAGCCCGTGTTCCTTCTGCGGAGCAGTAAAAGGTTTTCCACGGCGCTAAGAACAAACATGAGAAACTCATACACAGGGAGCGGCAAATTAAGAACTTACCCATTCAACTAGAGCTTTAACGTAGTCAATTTTGAACACTCTACTAGATTTCTGGGGAATGCATCGCAAGGCTTCGCAAACAAACTTGAGGGGTCCTGTGTTCTTGTGAGACAAATTCTTTTTCAACTTTTCCAGGTCTTCGTCATCAGAAGGCACCTGGGTAACCAGAAAGGTGTGTATAGCAGCAACCTGAGTTAATTCCTTGGAAGTCATCCCTGGAGGCATCTCGCCTAAATCGCACGAAAAGGCTGGAGGGGATGAGGATGAAGCCGATGAAGATGAAGTGGTCGTCGTAGTCAAACCGAGAAGGCTACGGGAGTGATGTTGTACTAAGCCTTCTAATATACAGTGCATTGGGTCGATGACCAGCTGGCGCGAGGGATCCCAGTATGGCAAACGCCACAGCTCTGAGTAGCGCACACCGTGAGCTTTGAACAGTTTCTCTCGTTCGGAGGTCGTCGCAGCGTCCCTCCACTGCTCAGCGAACTTCCGGAGTTCATCTTTATCGCGAGGTTTCCAGCTATCGAAGTCAACTCTGCCGTACGTGGTCTTATGGTAACAATTGCACGCGCTACAATAAAAATGGCTACTGGTCCCAGCTAAGGAAGCCAGGTGACGAGCGGCAGGAAGATCACAAACAGCCAGAGCAATAGCGCTGCGAGCGAGCCGACCGGTAGGAAAACAAGCAGTCTTGGAAAATTTGATACCGCGCTCCCATGAATCCACCATGTCATTGATAAGCGGCCGGATGTAGTGATTGAGATGCTTGAGGGAGGGTTGCTTCGGACCAGGGATGATCCCTGCAAGGTACATGTTTTCGGGCTTGTACCTAATATCCAATGGTAGGTTCAAGCATGCCATCGAGATAATTCCAGAGGATTTGCTAGCACCACGCAAATTCATGCCTTCAGGATTGAAGAAGTCGACGTGAAGAGCGAAAGCATAGCGTCCTTCGTCTCCTTTATCAATAAAAAGTGAACCTGGCTCTGGGCCACCAAACTGACGGAGAAATTGAGCTTCGAATGCGTGTTTCATCAAAGGCGGATGGGGAGAACTGATTGAGTCCTGCAAATCGTCGCAGGCCTGATCCATCGCCGCCTCGATATCTGCACGGGAGAGGAGACCAGCAAGGTAGTCCTTGAAATTGTGGTACACGAATGTCTTCTTCGGTCGGAGCACTCCATCATGGCCATGGTCAAGTAATGACTCGCCGCATTCGGCCTCTGGCATGGGGTGGTGTGTGCAACGTTCAGGATATGTGGGAAGAGTTGAGCCGTCTGCATAGTGAGGGCTGTAAGTGCAGTGACAACGGGAGCAGACTGCATATACGACAGTTTTCTCAGTGAGATTGAACTTTGAGAGTGCGGTTTCGAAAGTCGTTGGAATTTGTCTAAGCACGTTTTCATGGGGAGAGCTGAGGCTACCATCCGATCTCCGGAACGCGAGGAATAGCAGGACTGAGATAAGTCCCAAGATGAAATCACAGCCTCGCCTACTGACTCCCATGATGATTTTACACATCACACAGATGAATAAGGCGATCTGTGTGATTTCATCGTACTGAGTCAGCGAAGATTCATGGTGAATATCTATTGACTGTTGAGAATATGATCATGACGAAGATAGTCAACACTTACTGGCATCAAATTCGACCGCCGTACGCAAGTCCATTTCGGGCGGCTTGTGACTATTGAACTGAGCTTCCAAGCCATCTATCTCCAGTATGATTGCGTTCTTCCGTGCGATCACAGTGTCTGCATGTCGTTTGATGCTCTCCACGGCTTTGCGAAGCAATGGTAGCTCGCGACCAACATGATCGAAATTACCAGCAAGTAACAAGCGAAAGCACCGCTGAACGCGGAGCTTGACATTATCGAGGACTGTCAAGGCCTTTGCGGTTGGCCGGTATCTGTTCTTCTGTGAGACATCCCAACGATCAGTTGCTACACCGGGTTCTTGTGCAACAAAAGGATCCAACAATGTGAGTCGCTCAAGATCATCTGCCAGAGCTGGAATAGATACTGGTGGAGTGGGGTTGGGGTGCCCCGGATCGCCAGGCACATGCGGAGCAAGAAGCAGTTCGTTGTCGGTGAGTGTGAGTGTGCGGAGCTGTGAGGCTACCAAATCCGCGACATCAGTCCTGATGAGCGCAGCACGTTCTGCTTGAGTACGTTGTAGATGAGCGGCCAAAAGACGTTCTGCGATGAGCACCCCCTTAGGTGTGCCATCAGCAGCACGATCGCCAGTTTCGATGCATTTCTCACAGATGCACCATTTATACACTGTGCGGGACACGGGCATGGAGAGCGGTGCGACGATAGCAACGACAGTATGTACCGTCGTTTCTATGAATTGGAATTGGACAGGGAGTGAGAGTCATAGAGTTGGATAGGCAGGCTTTTAAGTGGGACGAATAACAAGGGCGACAGAAGAAACAACAAAAACAATGATCAGTGGAATACAACAAGTTGTTGTTGCAATCACAGAAGTAAGCCTGGTACGAAAACATAATGTTCATTAGGATAGCTACCAAACGAGGAAATAACGACTCACTTCATCGGCCGGTAGAGAGGCGACAGGCTAGCACGGTTGAGCCGGGGAGTGATGACTAGGACGGAGAATAGAACGATGGGCATGACTGTATGTACAGTCATGCCCTGAGGGAAGGTCGTCGATAGTGGAAGGTCGTTGTCGACGATGACGGGCTCGACAGTAACAACGAGCCTAGTGGAGAGAGCTGAGGGAAGGTTGTCGAAGGCCGTTGTCGACGAGAACGATAGGCATGACTGTACATACAGTCATGCCCTGAGGGAATGCCGGAGGAGGAGGGAAGGTCGTCGAAGGCCATTGTCGACGAGAACGATAGGCATGACTGTACATACAGTCATGCCCTGAGGGAATACGATAGGCTCGACAGTACATACCATCGAGCCTAGGAAAAGTAAGTTGAATTTCATAAGCAAGACAGACTTGGAACTTTGGCGACGAAAGAGCACAACAGTGACAAACAACAATATTCCCATATTCAACCTGTCTAATCCTGCTAACTGCCAACGACGAGCTCGACGGTTTGTACTGTCGAGCTCACTGTCGAGCTCATCATCCCCCATCCTTAGAGCACGACGGTATGTACTGTCGTGTCTCCTGTATGGATTTATCTCGGCACTTCCATCATTGCGATCCTTTGGACCCATGGACCCGACGTCGTGTTATTGCTCCTCCTCTTTCGCCGCCGACTGCGATCCTTTAGTTCACACTGTCGAGCTCATTGAGCTCATCGTTTTCCCATCCTTGGAGACCGACGGTATGTACTGTCGTTGTCTCAGCTCTTCCACTTTCGCTGACTGCGATCCTTTAGATCACGCAGGTCCATCTACACCCATCATCCCTTTCACTGTATGTACGGTGGAAGGGTAATGGCAATCTCTGTCTCTCGGTGACTTCCTCCCTTCGCTGACTGCGATCCTTTGGATCATGCAAGCCCGTTCGTCATGTCAGGTAAGTAATCCAAATCCAAACCGTCGACCAACAGTTAACAATCCAGTCGTCAATATCATCCCCTCCACCGTACATACAGTGGAGGGGACATGATTTATCGTACATTCAAATGTCAAAATATGTCATATTCAGCTAGCGTGCTATCTGGCTAGCTAACGATAGTTAGGCTCTTCGTCCATTCATCTCCCTTCGCTGCCTGCGGATGATCAGTATCGTGCTTGCCCTCATCTTCGTCGATATCTCCACCTGCTTCTTGAGCTATCTCCATGAGCTTGGCTGCTAATTCCTGGAGCATCCTAATATCATGTTTGATGGATCCTTCGGTTGGCCCTTTGTTATCGTCCTCGATATCTACATACTCGCCGAACTCGCCGAACTTCATTGCTGCTTTGACATGCTGTGAAAACTTGTCGGCCACATTAACTATCGTCGCTGAAGTCATGTACCCATGCACGCGGTTCACTGCGCTGTCCTGGAGGTGTGTTAGTTATATCCCTGCTGGCCGAATGACCCACTTACCAAAAAGCTGTCTTTATAATTTATCAGCAGGAAGACACTCATGCATAGCAGTGCCAGTAGTTGTGTCAGCATCATCAGTATGTGCGACAGGGACCAGTAATTCTCTGAAGGCGCCTTAGGTGCAGAAGGTGCCTTCTGCACTGCGTAGTCGTACGCCCATATTTTGATTGTGGTTTTCCCGCGCCCTGGTGCAGTCGAAGCGCTAGCAATTGTGCAGCGGCCGTGGAGATCGCGCGTCTAAACCAGTTCAGTCACATTCTTTCCAACCAATTTTAACACTTACGGATATTGTTTGCACAAGGCCAGAGTCTGTGTCTGCGTGGTGGAGGGTTTCGAGTATCTGCCCTGTCTTCCGATCAAATACATATACCAATCCATTGTCGCTTCCCCCCACAACTACCTTGCCTTCTTCCCCAAATGCCACTTGCTTGGGGAGCGACATGCTTGGTACAGCAGTTGCAAACATTCGAACAGGCTCACCGTCACCATCAAGGCGATACAATGTAAAACCGTCTGCCGCATTATCCACGACGAAAACGCCCTGCTTTGAGTGCACTGCAGCATGACCACTGGATAACATCAGCAATGCGCGGGTCGAGAGTGGTATCTGTCCTCACATCACTGATTTGCAGCTCATTTCCTGCACCACGCTACCATCTTCATCCTTCAGCTTCATGCTGTTTGGTGCTTAGTATGAGCCGATGAAAATTCTGCAGTGGAGGAACTCACAAGTTGCCATCGTAGAGCCCGAAGACATAGACATCTCGGTTATCTGCGAACGCTACAGACTTTGGTACCGTATTTTCAAGTCGCACTGCGAAGACGGACTGAAGTTGCGAGCTTGCGTTGAGCGTAAGAACCTGAACGATTTTGTCTCTCGTCCCCACTGCAATCCATAGGTTGCCTTCAGAGGAAGTCGAATGCCAGGACAAGCATGTAATCTCAAAACCTGATCCAAGTCTCCTGGCGCAAATCTCCTGGAATGTTTTCTGCTGATGTCAATTGACGGTCGAGCAGGAACCTTGGGCACTTACATTTGTGAGACTGTGTCGCAAAAATATGATGTAACCCAGGCCTGTTCCGTAACAGAGGGTTTCTGCTGCTGTTTTCCTGGTCGTGGACCAGATTGCGCAACTGACTGTTCCCCGGGATTCATGATGGTGAGACGAAGATGTGAGTTCTTTCCGAGATTTGATATCCCAGATTTTGATGCCCTCGGTACCTGCTTGTTTATTAGCGCTGTGTATGGCTGAGTGTCTGCTTTCTTACCTCCACATGCAAGCAGGTTCCCATCATTAGAGATCGCAAGTGCATAGACTGAGCCGCTGTAGGTGGTCAAACGAGTGAGCAGCTTGTAACGCTGTAGCTGCACTGATTTGTTGAAAAATGTAGGAAGGAAAGACATTGTAATATGATCTGCTGTAGTCGCCCGCTCACAGCGTATTTATTAGCATTGCTCATTTGTTTCCAAACACTTTTGTATCGTTGATTCCATGGTAACTTGTAACTTGTAGACATGCTATGAGATACGTTGATGTTCCCCTCCATAAGTCCTATTCTTTTCTTGTGCTTCGATGGTTACCATTTGTTATGCAGCCCTTATTGTTTTCACCCAATACGGTAATCTGTCGACTTTCACTTCCCTTTGAACCATCCCTTAAGTTCAACGTAGTTATTCGGCACTCTCTATCTATCACTCTATCTATCATGCGCAATACTCCTACAGTTGTTCCTCCTTTCTATGACTCGGAGACTGGTGCACCACCGCCCTTTCCCCCAATGCTCACGGACCAGCTGGAGCTGTTTGGTCATGTTGATCGTCGCCCACTTACACTTATTGCCGATGAGGTCCTAGTTGCGAAAGCTAGTAGTATCATTCCCGCTGCAAGGGCATCATCGTCCACCCCCGCCCCTGAATGCAAACTCGCAAAGCGGGTGCTCAAGCAATCTGATCACTCTCCCTTGCCGTACCTAAAGAAGGCCACGTTCTCGCGTTCCCGTTCCCGTTCTCCCACGCCTTTGCCCTCAGATTCTGCGGGCTCTTTGGATTCTTTGTCAGATAGCGACTCCTCAACTTCAAGTTTACCGGAAGACTTGAAGATTCCTAAACCTCCCGGTGAACCTGGGCGCCCAGGGTGTGGGGGGTACACACTTCATGAAGTTTTGGATTGGAATCCGAAGTTGTATTCAAAATTCAAGGTTCATTAAGTATTATTGTACCATCAGCATTGTAAAGTAACTCATGAATTAAAGAAAAATATGCATCAACTCATTGAGGACCACCTTGACATGACAAAATGCGCTTCTGCCCAAAGTCCTGCGCTGTTGAATATTGTGCGCGACAAGGTGAATAGATCGGTCTTGTTGTTGTCGTCAATGAACTCATTGAACTCATGACATTCAGGCTCTCAACAGTTTCCCAGACCTTGAAAATTATAGCAACTTATGGCCCGTCAATGACATTATCATGACACGCCTGAAATACACGTCAGGTCGCACTAGACGAAAGGAGGGAGAAATGGCTGTAGGCAAGAGCAAGAGCAAGAGCAAGTAATACTCCCGCAGTGCTAGATATCCCCATCCTTTACCACATATTTCCGTCCTTTACCACTGTATGCATTAAGCTTGTGTTCCGAACTTGTGTCCGAATGATGCGAGCGTGACCTACCCTCTCACCCAACGACCCTGATGCTCTGATTGTCTCAATTTCCATGCACGCGTCCTGACATCTTCCATGGAGGTCGACATAATGGAAGATGTAGCAGTCGCTTATGGCTTCAACAACCTCCCAGATATCCAGATATCTTCCCCCAAACCAGCACAGTCGCACAGCCATTACCGATTTTGAGATCACGGACCCCTGCTCAGCCCTAGAGTTTAACATGGAAGTCTTTCTGAAGCGCTCATAGTTGACGACGACTGAAAATAAATTGCGTAGAAAATGCAGGATGTACTTGAATGAAATCTAATTTCCAAAGACGAGAATACTATTGCAAGTTTCGATAATATTATGTTCAGTCCAGCTGAGAATACTAATTCGCGGTCTAGAAAATTACACTACTCCACACCTCGCCGCCAATCGGCAATTTATACGAGTGCTCAATGGTTTTACAAGAGTAAGATCACGTGGGAGCCTAGCTCTTGGATGACCGCTTATCTTCTGCGCAAAGCTGAAAGAGATAGTTAAGGTAGGCTCAATAAAACGTGAAGTTTACTCACTGGTGAATTAAGAAGTCAGCAAGCGCATTATCTCTGCCTCGCATGTTCACGGAAGTATTGTTGACCCCAATCCTCATAACTACTGCATCACCTCGGAACTTATGATCGTCCCTGCTAAGAAGCACATTGGCTCTAAGACGAAGATGCCGTTTGAAGAAGATGCAGAATTGATAGACGTGTCTCCCTTCGTGCACAGTCACGAAACAGTTGTGGATGTAAGGTTGCACGGTAGCCTCCTCGAAGAGACTTTCAGGAACAGGAAAGCGCTGAGCAGTACGCGAGTGACCAGAACACCGCGTCAACATGGTGACCTGACAGGGTTTGGTCCACAATGTCGAATATAGCCTGCACCGCAGGTGAAGTTCTGGGGTCTAATTTGAAGGTCAAAACAGGGGTGCAAGCAAGTGTCCGATAACTTACAGATGATGTCGGAAGGATATACATGCGAGAGTTTACCATGCTGGACTCGATCAAGACAAGTAAGACGTGGGCGATGAAAGTGGGCGATGAAAGCGGGCTGTATTAACGGTCCAGCTTTTAAACTTGACATACTAAGTCAAAGACAAAGACAATAACCAATTAATTAGAGAGTCTGCTTGGAGTCTACTTCGGGGCCGGCAACAGCGGAGAGCCAAAAACCAAATCAGTGATGAAGGATGACAATAAGAATCTGTAATGTTAATCTTGCAGCGCTGGTTGCTAAGGGTAATTGTGCGGGGATATACTCCTGTTAGTGTTGCAGTGCTGGTCGCTAAGGGTAATTGTATAATGCAATTGTACGGGGGAAGTGAGCAACGAGATAATTGAAAGTGATGAAAATGGCGAGATGGACTTGTTGTTCATGCAAAAAGACAACTAGAAGAATAAACACTTGAACGACTTAAGAAGACTCAGGAATAAGCCATTCCATCGTGCAACTTAACGATGAATTCTTACCCCGCTATGAGTGTCGATAACGTCGATGTTGACATGCAGCGTCATGAGCCAGAAGACGCACAGACATCTCATGACGCAGATTTGTTCAATGACGATGATGACGATGATGAGAGCGGTGCTGGTAACTTCATGGATGCTCTCAGTCAGCCCCCCAATCAGCTTCCCACTGATGCTCCGCCGCCCACTCCGCTCACTCAGCCTCCCACTGATGCTCTCAGGGTGCGACATACATTTCGAATCGACAAGAGGGCCAGAGAAGAAGTGGTACGTCTGGATAGCACTAATCAACTTCCGTGACTCATGGCGCCCATCCAGATGGGTGAAAAGCGTCGCTTCCATGAAGTCGACTTTTCAGAGTCACTTCGCAAGACTTTGTATGAACAAAAAGAACAAATCAAGCAAATACTGGAGGAAAGAGAAGTAGTACGCACGAGAAATTTGTTGAATATATGTCACAGCTAATCATACCAGCAGATACGCCAAGAAGCTCAAGACAGCCTCGACAAACAACGACGTCTTATAGAAGAAGAGCGTGAGCGCCACATACGCGATGTCAACGAGAAGACTTGGCAATGGGAAGCAGGCCCTGAAAGAACGGGAGAAGCAAGTGAGTGCAACAGACCTTCGGTTAGACGTATGCTTACAAGCTAATAGGAAATTCACGCACGGGAAGAACAAGCGAAGAAGAACGCCGCTGAAGAAATGATATGGCGTGAAGACCTGGCACAATGCGAAGCAGAGTTAAGGGCAAGAAAAGACAAAGAGGTAAGGAAGAAAAACCGATCGTGGAACTCGCTAATGATGTCGAGCAGCTAGCTGAAGAACTGGCACGATGTGAAGCAGAATTAAACGCAAGAAAAGACAAAGAGGTAAGGAAGACTTACTAATCGTGGAACTCCCTGATGATGTCGATGTCGAGCAGCTAGCTGAAGAACTGGCACGACGCGAAGCAGAATTAAGCGCAAGAAAAGACAAAGAGGTAAGGAAGACTAATCGATCGTGGAACTCCCTGATGATGTCGATGTCGAGCAGCTAGCTGAAGTACTGGCACGACTGCGAAGCAGAATTAAGGGCAAGAAAAGACAAAGAGGTGAGGAAGAACAACAGATTATGGGAATCGCTAATAAGGTCGAGCAGTTAGAAGAACGCACTCTAGAACGACGACGTCTGGCTGATGAACTGGCGCGACGCGAAGCAGAATTAAGTGAAAGAAAAAAACAAGAGGTGGGGAAGAAGAACAACCGACCATAGGAATTGCTAATGATGTCAAGCAGGTAGAAGAACGCGAGAAAGTCATTGCTGCTGAGATGGAGCAAAGACTGCAGCTAGAAATAGAAAAATTGAGGGCAGAAAAAGCCAGCGAACTCGCTAACATGGAGCAGCGATTTGCGAGACACGGTAGGCAACAGCATGCAGCCATGGACATAGACACGGACCCCGTCCCCGGAAGCACTCAACAGCAACCCAAAATGCCCCAGAAACCACGGTTCAAAACTCCCTGCCTCGAGTCAATCAAAAAAATCAGGAAAGCACGTGGAGCAACACGCAAGATGCGTCTGGTATCTGTTGCAGAGGTAAGTATTAGATGTGGTCGGAACTCGTTTTAAACTCATACCTTGCAGGACGATGACCCTATGGACACGCATCGAGAACGATCACCGATAGTTGAGCAAGAGCCACCGCGATTTCAGCCGGAGCCGGACGATGCCATGTCCGCGATGGAGAACGCGGTCTCCAGAGGAATAGAGGCGGCACTCAGACGCATCTTCGTCAATAAGGGTCTCCCAACGTCCACGAAGCGCAGTCCTCGAAGGAAAAGGATGCAGGATGATGAAGTTAAGATGGAAAGGGCCGCAGAATTGAACCATGAAAGAGACTTCCTTCTTGTGAGAGCTAAAACTCGACATATGTGCTCACACTGAGCATGGAACAGGGCGAAGTCCAGCGACTCCTCAAAGACATCTTCAGCATAACTCAAGATGCAGATTTTATCGTGCATCAGCCAGCCATTCGTGAAGATGTGTACTCATACGAGTACGAAGATGGCCCAGGCCCTGACGCCAAGAACCTCGCCTTCGATCTCACACATGGATCTAGCACACCTTGGAATACGAGAATCCTCGATATACTCGTCGAACAATTGCAAAGGAGGAATGCGGAAGAGCAGTGGCCGATGCGAAGGTCAAATGGGTATTATAAAGCGATTCTTGAGGATCGCTACAAGCGGCTGCGGACGACCTGGAGAGCAGCGCAACCAAAGATCACTGGCAAAGGGCATCATGGAGACCGCAGCAGAAGTGGAGGAGAGGTTGATCACAAAGAGAGACGAAAGTCTGAAGTCGGTTCGTCAAACAACTGCGTCGGCGAAACGTATGTCCACGACACAATGTTGAGGCTTTCGGATGCATACTAATGCGTCCACAGAAATATATTCGCAGAGCGAAAATTCTTGAGCATATTATCAACCTGAAGAAGGACGATGAGGACGAGGACCTACCAGCTTGGATGTGGCTTCAAAAAGTGATCAAGACACTGGGAGATGGTGGGATGAGTTCAGAAGAAAGCGACGTGGAAAACGACATACACTGTGTACTCCGGGTCAAGAACATGGCATGGCGTCGCAAAATCGAGCGAGAACTGGATGTCATCGACCATCAGAGAGTGTTGGACGATGATGTTTTCGCGCCCCAGGGTTCCAAACCAATGAAAAGGATACGCGCGCCCGGTAATTCAATGTCTGAACGTAGCCCGATCACTGGATTACCGAAGGCCCTATACGACGGTGAATGGGTTGATGGTCTTACTGGGGGTCAGATGGAGAGGCTGAATGTTTCAAACGATGCGTTCCGATGGATGAAAGTGGCGGTAGTATAACATATGTCATGCGTAGAGGAATAAATGGACTGAGTGAATGAGGAAGTCGCCGAGAGGTCACCCGCCAAGAGATAGAGGTAGCCGTTACCCTTCCACCGTACATACAGTGAAAGGGATGACGGGTGTTGACCGCTGGATCGGTTGGTAGGATAGATGGCATTTGAATGCACGATAAATCATGTCCCCTCCACTGTATGTACGGTGGAGGGGATGATATTGACGACTGGATTGTTAACTGTTGGTCGACGGTTTGGATTTGGATTACTTACCTGACATGACGAACGGGCTTGCATGATCCAAAGGATCGCAGTCAGCGAAGGGAGGAAGTCACCGAGAGACAGAGATTGCCATTACCCTTCCACCGTACATACAGTGAAAGGGATGATGGGTGTAGATGGACCTGCGTGATCTAAAGGATCGCAGTCAGCGAAAGTGGAAGAGCTGAGACAACGACAGTACATACCGTCGGTCTCCAAGGATGGGAAAACGATGAGCTCAATGAGCTCGACAGTGTGAACTAAAGGATCGCAGTCGGCGGCGAAAGAGGAGGAGCAATAACACGACGTCGGGTCCATGGGTCCAAAGGATCGCAATGATGGAAGTGCCGAGATAAATCCATACAGGAGACACGACAGTACATACCGTCGTGCTCTAAGGATGGGGGACGATGAGCTCGACAGTGAGCTCGACAGTACAAACCGTCGAGCTCGTCGTTGGCAATTAGCAGGATTAGACAGGTTGAATATGGGAATATTGTTGTTTGTCACTGTTGTGCTCTTTCGTCGCCAAAGTTCCAAGTCTGTCTTGCTTATGAAATTCAACTTACTTTTCCTAGGCTCGATGGTATGTACTGTCGAGCCTATCGTATTCCCTCAGGGCATGACTGTATGTACAGTCATGCCTATCGTTCTCGTCGACAATGGCCTTCGACGACCTTCCCTCCTCCTCCGGCATTCCCTCAGGGCATGACTGTATGTACAGTCATGCCTATCGTTCTCATCGACAACGGCCTTCGACAACCTTCCCTCAGCTCTCTCCACTAGGCTCGTTGTTACTGTCGAGCCCGTCATCGTCGACAATGACCTTCCACTATCGACGACCTTCCCTCCTCCAACATTCCCTTGTTCTCGTCAAAAACGGCCTTCGACGACCTTCCCTCAGGGCATGACTGTATGTACAGTCATGCCCATCGTTCTCGTCGACAACGGCCTTCAACGACCTTCCCTCAAGGCATGACTGTATGTACAGTCATGCCTATCGTTCTCGTCGACAACGGCCTTCGACGACCTTCCCTCAGCTCTCTCCACTAGGCTCGGCTGTTGTTACTGTCGAGCCTGTCATCGTCGACGTCGACCTTCCACTATCGACGACCTTCCCTCGGCCTTCGACGACCTTCCCTCCTCCGACGACCTTCCTACAGGGCATGACTGTACATACAGTCATGCCCTCTCTCCACTAGGCTCCCGACAACGACCTTCCACTATGGTTCTCAGTCGAACACGGCCTTCGACGACCTTCCCTCAGGGCATGACTGTACATACAGTCATGCCCATCGTTCTATTCTCCGTCCTAGTCATCCTTCATCACTCCCCGGCTCAATGTCCATACTAGCCTCTCCCCCACATGGCATATATTGTCAGTAGCTATCTACTCTACTTCGTATCTTGTCCTCTGCTCACCTGACACCTAGTTATTGACCATAGGTTTACCCATAGAACCCCTCATCCTCATCGCATAATTTACTATCAATTTATTACAGTATTACCATCCTTGCCCTCGTCTTTGGCGGAAACTATACTACAGGCTGGTGCGTCGTTATAGTGTTTTCCTTACTTTTCTTATTACTTAAAATTGGTCAGCGTCTTAGTCCTTAATGTCGTCCACACCCTACACGTAATATTGTTTGGGTAGTTCTTGTATTGAACTCCACTTTACCGCTATTGTGTCTCACTTAGCCCGTTGTGGTTGTGTCTCACTCAATTCCACAGTGGTTTTTTTGTTTCTATTCCACATCCACACTGTGGTCTCATTGTGGCCCCTGATAAGGTAATCACTCGTTGAAACTCCGCCACTGCTATATAGATGCATCCTCGCTGGTCATTCTTGCTCTCTAACGTCTAACACAACGGTTTGTACTGTTGCGGTAGCTCTTCCATATACTCTCAACCTTAACATCGTAACGGTTTGTACTGTTGCGATAGTCTACATCCCTACGCTTCCATGAGTAACAATCTCTGTGTCGTTTTGCGTGATGAGCAGGTCTATACCTCTCTCACTGCACACTCACTTCCCGACGTCATTCCTTTTGAGCCTGTTTGGGACCCTCGCGATGACGTCGATTGTTCTCCCGAGGATAGCAAAAGGCCACTCTCTACTTGTTGGGCGTACAGCGCTCGTCCGTGGTTTCCTCTGATACCCCGGAATCCTACCTTCGATGGGCCGATCTTTGGTTGCCTCAATCACTCCAGGTTCTCGCTCCTCACGGAGGTGGATTCAAATGGAAAATACATCCTCCACCACGATATTCGGGAAGCATGGGTCGCCTTAGAGCAGAAATTGCTCTGGTGCCTGGAACGTTTGGGTGCTGGGCTGCTCGTTCCCTGGGGGACTAAACTTCCACGCCCTCCGACTAGCTTTGGGTACCAATGGTCGCATGCAGATGCTAACCTTGCCAAAAAGGTCGCAATAAGGTCATGGGACGCATTTCTCTGTACGTATGCTACCATATGTTCATTTTATCAGTGATTGCCTGACGTATTTCTAGTAATCGCCGCCACCTGCTCATGGCACATCATGACTCGTCGATGCCATGGTTCTTCTCGATCTTGGACGTCTATCCTTACAGACGATCCCAATTATCCCATACCCGCTGAATGGGTTCTTGAGTTGTCGCGCTCATTCGTTGGGGATCTCACAACGAGCGTGCCACGTACGGGAGTCCTTGTTTCTTCCAAGTACTGCCCTTGGGAAGGTCAATTGCCCATGTTTGAGAAATTCTCAATCCCGGTTTGGGTTCGCTTTCCCCGAAATGCTTCTGGCGGCATTGATGCCTCTGCCGTCGATTTCACCTTGCGTCATTATATCCCGTCTCAGGTAGCTATCACCCGTGTGACCGAGCCAATCCAATGGGGTCAGCCAGATGACAATACGTGGGGTCAGCCAGATGACAATACCTGGGGTCAGTCTGACAACAAGAGTCAGGGCGCCCTTGGATGGGATGTTAGTGCACTTGGATGGGGTCAAGCTGGTGGAGAGCAGCCCGTATCCGATATTCCCGAAGCTCACGCAGATCCATCATTTCCAATCCCCCAACCCCACTCTGGACAGAAGTGAGGAGAAGATTGGAAGACATTCTTTGCGCGGTGCCATGAGGAGAATAAGAAGAAAGAGGAGACAGAGACGCCAGCTCGACGGCAGTTGCGTCAGAGCCGTGAGCGCGCAGCCATGAACCATGGCATTCCTGGCAAATCCAGCACAGTCGTGGTGTTCAAATGGCAACCCAATTACGACTTTGGCGGCTTTCTTGAACGTGTCCGTCTCACAAAGGCAGAGGTACTGACGTCTTGGATGTCGTATAACCAATCTACCAGGGTATATGACTCGTTCCGCAACGAGTGGGACTTATGTGACGCATTAGATCCTACCAGCGTTCCTGATGGTGATTGGGAGGAAGATAATTTTCCGCCCGCCTCTGCCCTTGCTCCTTCTGAACCCACCGCACCACCCCCTCCACCCCCACTATCCAGTTTCTTACGGGACATCGAAACCTACTTCGGTCAATATGAAGTCGCGCCCTCAGCTCAATACACTCGAAGTGTTGAGCGGTTTGTCTCAATTCTGCATTTCCATCTCGGATTTTGACTTGCAGCATCTACCACTACACCCCGAGGCAGATCGACCACATTCGATGATTGGACTCGCAAGACACAATGGGCTCACCTATGCAAGCTGGTTGGCGATGACCCTATGAATATTGTCTCAATTCCAGAGGCACAGAAGCATGTTATCACATGCTTTATAGGTTACCTCGTCACGCTTCCCCAATCACAGTTATCCGACATCCCGCCCGATCTCTGGGATCTAGGACCTAACCCCTCCCTGTCGACCTCGAACGCACACATTCGAGTTTCCTATGTACAGCAGCCCAAACAGCGGTTCTACATAATCGAGCCGCGTCTGTCGTTTAGTCTGGTACCCTGGAAACTGGCAGTCTCTGACGCTATCACGGCCGTGATGTGCCTCCGGCGTGACTGGGGTTCAGATATACTGACGATTGCACGTAACCTCCTTGAAAAAGGAATCGCCATAAAGACGTTGCTACCAATGTCAGTTTCGCCTCGAGCACGACGCCCGCTTACGGAACTCCACACATACTCCCTCGGACATGTCTACCCCCCCAACAATAACAAGCTTCCCCGTTTCAGGCCTGTCTACGCTGACTACATCGTGTATGAGCAGCACCATCACGAGTTCATGAACCAGCCTCGCGCAAGAGCAGCCCTTCTTCATGGTGGCCTCGTATGGCGGCTGGCCTTACACAGTCTTGGGTTCGACGTCCTCCCCTCCGTTCTCGACGGCATCTCACGGGAAGCAGTACCGTTTGGCCTCATGCTGGACGTCAATAGCCAGACTTATTTTGATGATGAGCTGTCGGAAGAGGAGGTAGATTTCATGTGCGGAACATATTATGTGCCATAACAGGTACATTCAATTTCTCTTACTCTCGCATCGACAGCGGCGCTTATGTTTTAATTTTTTTTAGATGACGGGAATGTTGAAATTGTCTCTTGGTGGCCAAGACCCCAGGCATGGGCTGCCTCAGGGCTGAACGGGGTTTCTGGTCCAGTCGATGCGAATCTTGGTTCCTGTCACGCCTGGAGAACATTCGACAGGCGTTTCACGA